>JAJJLU010000783.1:0-18916 GCA_023807065.1 Isotricha intestinalis
TATAGATATAATACTAGTAAAGCTTTAAAACATCCTTGGATTTTAAGAAAAAATTGTGATATTCCTTTAAGTTTAATTGAAGAATATGAAAAAGATGATAAAATTAAAGAATTTAAAAATTTTTTCCTCATTTCAATTTTTCTTAAAAATTTTAAAGAAATGAATTTTGATGAAAATAAGAATAATAATTATAAATATATTAATAATGAAAAGAAATTAAATTCAACTTCAAATTCTTCAAATGATAATTTTTTATCTTATGATTATAGAAATAGATCTAATAATTCTATTTATAAATATGATGATAAAAAAGAAATTTCTATTTCTCCTTTTCATTCAAGATTAAGACCTTTTTTAAAATATATTTCTACAAATAAAGATTTAAGTGAATCTTTAAATGAATCAAATTCAAGAAAAAAAAATAAAATAACTGATTTAAGAGAAATAGATTCTTGTAGAAATAAAACAATGAAAAAAAAAAGTAATTTCAAAAATAATCCAAGTATTTTAAAAATATCTGAAAGTTTATTAGAGAAAAATTCTAATTATCATATTTCTCCACATAAAAAGAACAGAAAAGAAAGTAGACCAACTTCTGCTTCACATAAAATTTTTTTTAAATTAAAAGTTAAAAAAAATAAAAATCCTGTTAAATTGTTAAATAAAGGTTATGAAAGTTCTAGAAAAATGAATTCTAAATTACCTTCGAAATCTCTAAGAAAAAATGTAGATTTTTCTCCAAAGAAAAAAGGTTTATATTCTGATTTATCTAAAGGATATTTAAATAAAACTCGTAATAAACTTGAAAATTAATGATTATATTTACTTTTTTTTTAAGAGGATATTTGTGAATATTATATTGGAAAAAATTATTGTTTTGCTAATATAAATAAATAAAATTTTTTTTATTTATTGGAATATTATTATTATTATGTATATAAAAGTAAGATTTGATTTTTTATTTTTAAAGTTTTAAAAATAGAGAAGTAATTAAGTTTTATTAATTGATTTATTAATTATTAATTATTGAATTAACATCTAAATTTGACAGAATAACTTAAATCTAATTGAACAATTTTTAAAAGAAATATTGATGACAAAATTAATAGAAAATGAAAAAATAACTCGTCTAAAATCAATAATAATTTAAAATATTTAGACAAAAAATTTAGAAAATCAAAAAACAAAAACGTAATAATTAAGAAATTGATTTTTTTAAGAATATATTTAATATTATATAGTTAATTTTTATTATATAAATTTATAAATATATATATTATATTTTATTCTTTTTAAATAAAAAATTATATTATACCTTGATTAAGGATAATGTATATTTTTTTAACATAATTATTATATTAGCAAGAAAATTATATAATTATCTTTTATACTTATAGAATTATATATATATTATTGAAGAAGAAATATTTTGAATGTTCATGAAGAAATAAGTAAAAAATATTAAAGTGAATTTTTTTAAATATAATAATAGTTTTTATAAGAAAATTCAAACTCAAAAATAAATTTACAAAGAAAAAAATAATAATATTCATTATAATATCAAGAAATATATAAAAAATTATAAAATCTAAGTATTTTCATTTTTTGTTTGTTTCTATTCTCTATTATTAAATCGAGTAAAATTTATTTTTTTGATTTAAATATTTTTAATTTATTTTTTTTGAATTTACTTACTTTTGAAAATATATAAATATTTATATAGTAGAAAATAAAAATATAATAAAATGATAAAAATTCCAAATAATTCCACCCATAATAACTTTTATCTCACAAAAAGGAAAAAATACCCTCATTTAATAATAAAAAATAATTATTTAGAAAAAGGAAATAATTCACAGAAGATAAGAGAAACAAAGAACAAAACAATTTCCCAAACAAAATATTTTCAATCTTATACTTTAAATTCAACAAATGATTCAATTATTTCAACTTCAAGAACAAATAAAACAAAACATATAATAATTCAAAATAAAAATAGTTTAACACCTTTAAATATAAGAAAGAAAATTATTGAATTAGATGAAAAAATTCAAATTGCACAAGAAAATAAGAAAATATTACTGAATAAAAAAAATAAAATGTTTATTGAAAAATATAAATTAAAAGAAAAAAGATTTAATGAAATAAAAGAGGATTCACAAAAAAAAAAAATCTTTAAATTAAATCAAATAAAAAAATTAAATAATATGAGAAGATTAAAATTAAAAATTCATAATTTTTTTCAAAGAAAAAATAACATATGTAATAATTTTGAAACAAAAAATTCTAATTTTAATATGAAAATATTAGATTATTTTTCAGGAAATCATAATTTAAATCAAACAATAAAATATCAATCAAATTTTAGATTTGATAAATTTTATAATGGAGAAGCTCATGATAGAAGCAAAATGATATTTGATATTAATTTAATTAAAAATAATGGAGAAATAGAAAAAAATTTAGAAAATGAATTAACTGAAGAAGAAAAAAAATTAATTATTGAAGATCTTGCTTATTTTTTTCAAGATAATAAATATAAACAAAAAACTCTTGCTCAAAGAATAAATCAAGAAGATGGTATTGATTCTGATAAAAATACTGCAATTTTTCAAATAAAAGATGATAAAAAAATTAATAAAAATAATTTGACAAAAAAATTAATTAATAATGATATTTATCATCAATTAAATATTATTAAAGATGATTTAAATAAGACTACTTATAAAATTAAAACAAAAAATTTAATCGTAAAAAAAAATTCGGAAAAAAAAAAAAATGAAATAATAAAAAATATGATTGAATCTCTGAGATTAAATTATACTAGAAATATTAGTTCTGAAAAAGAAAAAAGAGAAAAAATGTTCAAAGAACACTATAAATATAGAAAAAAAATTAATTTTAATCTTACTAATAAGTCTTTTGATGATAATTATTTTGATATAGAAACAGAATTAATAAATAATAATAGTTTTAAAAAAGATGAATTAAAATTAATTCAAATGTATAACAAAAAGATAAGAGATGGTTTTTTATTTAGAAAATTAAATAAATAAAATTATTGCAAAAAAATTATAAATTTCATAAATAAATTACAAAAATATATTAAAAAAGAAATAATTAATATTTTTTTTTATTTTTATATTCCTTCTCTAAATCCTTTAATTGTTTTTTAAATTTTTAGTTCAGAAATTTAATATTATATTATGAAATAGATTTATCCTTTTCTAATAAACTCAATTAATTGGATTTGATATATTCTTTTTAATTATCATATAATTTCCTAATATTTCATTTATTACTTAAATTATTTTAATTCATTTTGTTTAATAAGTCCATAATTTTATATTTTAAACCGGATTTTTCCATTTATTAAAGAATTTAATAATAAAGTTCAATTTAATGAAATTGATTATGAATTTAAATTAAAAAATATTTAAATAAAAAATATATTATTTATTTAAGGAATTATGAGTAAGTTTTCAATTTTTATTTTGATGATATTAATAATAAATATTCATAGTAAAATAAGTAATATTTGTATTGATTCGAAAAATAATTGCATGAAAAAAAATAGAAAGAAAGAAAAAGAAAAAATGCATCATGAAAATTTAAATTTTCAAAAACCAACAATTCTAGACTTTTTATATCAATCATTATATAACAGATTTGTTCAAGCAACAAGTTCCTATTATAAATATATAGATGGATTTAAATATATTTGTAAAAATTTTTATAATTTATATTATTCATATATTCATAAAGATGATATACAATTAAATCAATTTCGAAATTTATTTGATGATGAAGAAGAAGAATATATAGAAGAAAATAAGAATAAAAAAGAAAATAAAAAAAAGAAGATAAAAGAAAATGAAAATGAAAAAATAAATAGGGAAATATTATTAAGAGATTTACAAAGTTTTGCATATAATCAAACTAATTTTTATAATAATTTTAAATGTATAATAAACTCACCAAATTTAAAAGTATATCATAAATTATATTTTTGTAACCAAACAAAAGTATCATTCGAAGATTATCAAAAATATTATACTGATAATACATCAAAATGTGAATATTATATTAATATGATAAAAGTATGCTTTTGTCCAATAACTTATAAAAATTGTTTTTCAAAAGAAGCAAGTAGTTTATTTTGTAAAATAAAATCTTTAACAGCAAATAATAATGAATATGATTTATTAAAAGGAAGAGATAAATTTTATTATGAATATATGAATAGAACTTTATTACCTTTATCAAAAAAAAAATTTATTTTTAATTTAACTTTATCATGTTATAATCCAATTGAAACTCAAGATAATTTTTATCTTTCAACTGATGTGGATAAATACGGAGAAATAGAAATAATTTCAACTGAATATGATGATAATGATACTATTAGTGATAAAAAACAATATAATATTGAAGATATTAAAAATAGAAGTAATAATATTTTAAAATATTTTTACAGAGATGAAAATTTTATCTTTTATGATCCTTTTGAATTACAATTAAGTTTTACTATTTATGAAATGAATTGGATTATGCCTTTTAGAACTTATATTTATGATATTCCTTTTGAAAAAGCAAAAAAATTTTTAAATGGAGAACCTTTAATTTTTGAAATTGATTTAGATAAATTAATTAAGAATACTGATGGAGTTGATGAAATTTTCAAGGATAAAAAATATAAAGCTTTTCTTGAAGGTGATATTTATTTTTATGAAATTAAAATTGTTGATAAACTTTATGAACAAATAATATTCTATAATTATCATGGAGAAATTGATAGAAATAGTTAAATAAAATATAAAATTTAAATATTAAACAATAGTAATGATATATTATTAAAATTCTTTAAATTAAAATTAATTTAAATCTTAAATTTAAAATAATATTGTTCAATTTATTGATTATATTACAATTAGTTTTTTATTTTTTAGAAAAAACATTAAAAATATTTTTAAGGAAAATAAAATTTTTATCGTAATATTTTTTAGATGATTAATTCAAAAAAAATGAAATTTGATTTTTTAATTTTTTATATTCTTGAAAACAGAATTATATATATTATATATATAAATGATATATTAATAGAACATTATTTATTAATTTTTTTATAATATAAACATTAAATTCTTTTATTAAAAGAAAAATTTTATGTCTCTTGAAGCTTATTTTAACGATGAAAATATTTCAAATGAAAAAGACCCAATATATAAAAGCATAGATAGATTATTTTCAAAAGAACAAAAAATAGTAATTCATATATTTATTCAAAAAGAAATAACAAAAGAAATGGCAATTTTTAAAGATGAATTAAATAAAAAATTTGTAAATTATGATAATAGAATGTTTTCTTATGTAAATGATTTAGAAAATCATATTAAAGAATTAATAATTAAAGTAGGAAATTTATTTGAAAAATCAAATATTTTTTTAGCAAAAGTTGATAAAATTGATAATTTAGGCATAAAAGTAGATTCAATGAATGAATTATTAACTTATCATGATGTAAGAATAAATAATCTTATTAAAGATTTAAGTAATGCTTGTTTTAAATATGATAAAATTTTTCTAAATAATTTAGTTATTCCTGGTAAAATAGGAGATTCTTGTAAATATAAAAATTTAAAAGAATATTTAGAATATACTTTTAATCAATTTATTCAATTTGAAAATTTTATTAAAAAACAAGTTATAGTTTTAAAAGATTATAAAGAAAAAATTGATAATTTAGATAATAATTTATCCAGACAAATTAATACTTTAAAACAAACTAATTTTGATTTTATAAATTTAAAAATTGAAGAAGTTAAAGGTGCTGGTAAGGAAAAATTTGCAGAATTAAATGATTTAATTCAGAAAAATAAAATAGAAAATGATTCAAATTATATGAATGTTAAAAAAGAATTAAATGATTTAAATAATTTAAATAAAATATCTTTAAAAAAAGAAGATGATGAAATAAAAGAAATATTAAAAGATAATAATTTAATTAAAAAAAAATTTTTAGTTTTATCTTCATATATTAAAGATTTTAGAAGAAAAAAAAACAGTAATAAAACTATACAAACACTAGATAAAAAGAATAGAATAGCATATAATTTAACAAAAGATATTAAAAGTTCAACATCAAAAGCAAAAGATGAACAATTAGAAGAGTTAATAGAATCAATAAAAGAAGATAGCAAAAAATCAAGAAAAAATATGCGTTCATTAACAAATAAATCAATAAGAAAATTTAAAGATGAAGAAAAAGACATTAAAAAAATAGAAAATAATTTTAATGCTTCTTCAACAAATCTTCCAGTTCAAAATTATTTTTCAAGATTAAGTGTTTTAGGTACAAAAAATAAAACTATAAATAAATCTTTTCAAAATATTGAAGAAGAAATTAATGCTTCAAGTAATATTTCTTCTAAAGGCTCTCATAAAACTATTTCAATAATTGAATATGATTCTGAATGTTCAAATAATTTTCAAGAAGAAAATAATGAGAATACTGCTAATATTGAGAATATTGAAAATATTGAGAATGCTGAAAGTATTGATAATAATATTTTAATTATGATTAAAAAAAGTGAAGAAAATATTGAATCAATTAGAGAAGAAACTAATAATAAACTTAAATATATTGAAGAAAAAATTAACTCTTTAAATAATATTATTATTTTATTACAAAAAAATTTATTTAATTTAGAAAAAGAAAAAGAAAGGGAAAAAGAAAAGAAAAAAAGTTTAGTTTTAAATAAGAAAAAAAATAAATCCGATTCTAAATTATTTTTAAGTGATTCAGAATCAAAAAAGAGTAACATTAATGATAAATACCAAATTGAAATTCCTTTTAATAATACTAAAATTATTCCAAATTTCAATTTCGGTAAAACTGAAATTTGTACAAAAAATAAACTTCTTAAAAAATATTTATCAGATTCAAGTCTTCAATCTAATGAAAATAAAAAAATAAATGTTGAAAATAATAAAAAAATAATAATAAAAGGAAAAAGTATATATGATAAGTTTTTAATTAATAAACAAAAATTAGAAAAAAAAGAAAGTTCAGTATTAATAACACTAACAGATAATTTTTTAAAACCTTTAAAAAGTAGTTTATTAAATATTCCTCAAATATATCCTTCGAAACAAAAAAAAAAAGAAAAAAAATAATTTTTATAAATATTATGACAATCTTTAATTTTTTGAAAAAAGACAGTTTTATTCATATTTAAATATATAAAATCAAATTATAAAATAAATATATTATTATTTATACTAAAATTAATTAAAACAAAAAAATTAATTTTCATTTGAGTCATTGCTTTTATCTGTAGAATTCTTTCTTTGATTAATCATTTTAGAAAAAACATTACTATAAAATTCTTCTGGATTTTTTAAATTTTGTCCACTTTCTTTAATATTATCATTTATAATATTCCATTGACTTTTTCTTCTTCCTTTATTAGCATTTATATTATCAAAAGCTTTATTTTTATTTTCTGCGTTAAAACTTTTTTTTTGAATTAAGCTTTTTGAAGAACTTTTAGTAGAAAAATTATCTTTTTTATATAATGATTTCTTATGAACATAATTAAGTCTATTATTTGAAGAACTTTTTGTTCTAATATCAAAAAAATTCACTGAAGGTTCTTCAAAAACTGATTTTTTTAAATTTGCTATTTTTTCTCTATATTTTTTTCTTTTTTGTTCTGTCTTTTTGTTTAAAGAACCAATTTTTTCTACATTTAAAGAATTTATTTCTGTTGAATTTATTTTCTGAGTATTTGTTATATTTGATTTTCTTCTTCCTATATTATTTAATTTGTTTTCAGTTGAAAATCTATAAAATATATTTTTTGTTTGAGAATTTTTACTTTTATTTAAGAAATTATCATTATTATTACTCATACTTTTATTATTATTTTTTTCGTTTTCTTCTGAATTTAAAGACTTTTGAAAAGAAAAAAAACTTTTGTTTTCATTTTCAATTTTGTTTTTATCTAAAATATTATTTCTTTTTGGTATTTCAAAAACTCTATGAATTAAAGGAGGAGAATATAATATTTCTTTTTTACTTAAAATATTTTGTTCTATTTCAGGAATTGAAAAATTAAAGTTTTTAATTTTCAAATCAGAAAATTTATTTTTAATTCTTTTAAACAGAAAATCATTTTTAAGACTGATTTCATTTTTTTTAAATTCTTCATTGATATTATATTTATTAACATTATTTATATTATCAGAACGATAATTATTATCATTAATAATATTATTATTTATATTATTATCAATATTGATTTTGTTATTATTATTACTATTAATAATATCTTTATTTTCTTTTTCTAATTCATCAGGTGAATCATTTTTAATTATGTCTTCACTTAAAAATTCATCTAAACTAGTTTCATCTATAATATTACTTCTACTAGTTTGATAATTTTTAGAACTTTTTTGTTTTTTTGAAAGAAAATCTTGAACATTTTTTTCTGCTGAACTTGCATTTGATTCTTCAAGATCAATAATTTGACTTTTTCTTTTTATTTCAAAAAATTTTTTTATTTCTTCATTATCTGAATTTGATTTTTTTTTCTCAACTGTTTTTTGCTTTAAAAATTCTATTGTTTCTTTTTTAGGTTTATGATAATTTACAAAGAAAAATTTCAAATATTTATTTATTAAAACATCTATTTGTTGAATATTATGAAGAGAATTTTTTAAAATTTTTTTCCAAATTTTTGGATAATTAACTGATATTTCAATTGCATCTGTTTTTAATAATAAAAATAATTCTGCTTTTTGACTTTTTACTCTTAAACTTAAAGGAGATCTTTTATTAAGAAACATTATTATATCACCAAAATGTTCATTTTTCCTTATTTCTATTAATTTAACATGAGGTTTAATTGAAGATGTTTTTAAAATTTTTTTTTCTTTTTTTTTTTTCATAAAAACTCCTGTTCTAGAAAATCTATAATTATTTAAATTTGACTTTCTATCTTTTGTTGTTGAAGAATCTTTTTCTTTATTTTCACTCTTTAAAATACTAATATTATTATACTTTTCTTTATTTGATAAGTTTGATGATTGTTTCCCAAATAATAATGTATTTTTAGGATTAAAAACTATTGGTAATGGAAATTCAACAGCTAAAGAACCTTTTTTCACAAATATTATTTCATCAACAAAATCACCATCATTAATTAGTATATCTCCTTTAATTGCATATAAAGGTTTAAAACATAATATTACTTTTAAAATAAAATCTTGATTATCAATATTTTTAAAAAAAACTAAATTATCTATTACAGGTTTATACATTTCAAAAATTAAATTATTTCTCATTATTACTGGTAAATTATCAAATATTGCATTATAATTTAAATTATCATTATCTTTCTTATAATTTAAATGTCTAATAATTTTTTGATATAAATTATCAGGAAAATTATCATGAGTGATTCTAATATCAAGTAATAAATTCATATTTTTTTTGTATTTAATTATATTAACATCATTATCCATAAAATAATTGGAAATAGCAGAAACCATCCAACTATATATTAACATTCCCAAAGTTAACATTATAACATTAAAAAATCTTTCTGAAAAATTTAATGAAACTATATCTCCATATCCAACTGAAAAAACTGTTGCACAAACAAAATATATTGATGCTATATATATACCAAGATTATCTTTTGTATCAAATCCTTGATTAATTATCCAATTTGGAGAATTATTTTTTCCTATAAATATAAATATACATCCAAATAAATGAAATGAATAAAATGTTGAAAATATACTTAAAAAGGTTCTATAATATTTTTCCATATATAAACTTCCAGTAATATAATTTAAAAAATTTAATAATTCAATTAAAAAAGCATTATCAAGGAGAACTTTAAATGATTTTATTAAACGAAATAATTTAAATAAATAAAAAAGTCTAAAATAATATGAAAAAATTTGATAATTCCCAATAAAATTTAAATCTTGAATATCTAAAATAGTATTTATTGGTATAGCACCAACAATATCAAAAAAAAAATATCCTTTAAGATATCTTTTTACAATTTTAGAAAAAGAACTAACAATTTTTTCTTCTATAATATCAGTATAAGCAGTAATACAACAACATAATATATCTAAAATATAATAAAAATCTATAATAATATCCCAAATTAGCATTTTCTTAATTTTATTTTTATTTTCATTATATTCAGGAAAAGCTAAATTATAAGGAATGATATACATTGAATAAAGAACTAAACACAATAAAATTCCATCAAAAATAATTTTAGTATTTGAATCAGGTAAAATATATAATTTAGTAAAGCAAGAATGAATTTTTAAATCCATATCTTCTTCTTCAGAATCAGTATCATAAACTAAATCTAATTTTTTTAATAAATGTCTATATAAATGTTCTTTTTCATCTTGATTTTCACTATATTTAATTTTATTTTCTTCCTCTTCTTCTTTTTTTTTTTCTTTACTTTTATTTAATATATTAGTGTTTTGATGAATAATTTCATCAATATTTTTTGAAGAATCACTTGAAGATTCTAAATTAAAATTTAAAAGTTTTTTTTCTTCAGTATTAGTATATAAAATAGTATGTTTTAATTTATTTACAAAACCATCAAATTGTTTTAATGTTTTTTGATTATTTTTTAATATATTTCTTATATTCTCAGGAACATCATCATTATCATTTTCTAGAAAAATAGGATTATCAACACTTTCTTTAAATATATTTTCAACATAAGTTTGTAAATTTTCACTAAGATGAGAAAAAGTTGATCCTCTTCTTATTGTTGCATTATTAGATAAAATATGATTAGAATGATTATCATGTTCTAATAATGGAGTACTTTTTCTCCAAAAATTAAATGAATCAAATCTATTATAACTGTTTTTTTTTTTTTCTGGAACTGAAGTTTTTATTTTTTTACTATAGTTACTTTCTAAATTATTTGCTGAATATTTTTTAGATGAAAAATTAGTATTTTCATGAAAGGAAATTTTCTTTTTTTTTGAATCTTTTTTTATAAAATCTTTATCCTCATCTTTTTTTTTTCCTTTATTTGTGAACATAGATGATCTTTTTTTATGTTTTAGAACACTTAAATTATTTTCAAAATCACTTTCAAAAGTATCATTTAAACCTAAAGTTTTTTTTTTAATGAATTCTTCTTCAGTTAAAATAGTATTTTTTAATTTTTCTATTTTATTTTTTATTTCGCCATCACTTTGCAAATCTTGTTCTGCATGAGTTAAAAAAGATTCTAACATATTTTTAACATTTAAATCTGCTAATGAAAGTAATATATGTGAATTATTAATTTTTGTTTCTTTGAAACTTTTATCATTTTCTTTTGTTGTTTTTTCAAATATATTTTTATTATATTGATATGATTGATTTAATTTAGTGTTATCATCTTCATTATTTGTTATTGCAATAATAGGTTTTTCTAATTGATTATTTGTCATATTCTTTGTGTGAATATTAAAAAAAATAAATTATTTCTTCAATTATAATTTCTCATTTTATTAAAATTTAAAAAAAAAATTTATTTTTTAGTGTTCCTTAATGTATTATATTTTTTACTTTTATTTTTTTTAAAACAATTTTTTTATATTTTGGATTTTTGTTTTGTATTTGTTTTACATCAAATATTAAAATGAAAAATTTATATTTAGAAATGATTTAAATATGTATCATTTATAATTATTTTAAAAACAGAAAAGTTTAAAAGAATAAAAAAAGGTTTGATATATTGGTTATAATTAATTGATGGATAAATAATTATTTAAAATTTTATAGTTTACTTAAAATGGATTTATATAAGATTCTTAAATTTTTTATTGAATTTATTTTTTTTTAATTATTGTAAATATAAAGGATAAACAAAATTATATTCATATCTAAAATTAATTTTGAAAACATTAAAAAAGAAAAAAAGATAATCAATTAGAAAAAAACAAAATAAAATTTGAAAATGATGAACTTATTTTGCTTCGTTTTTAATTTTACATAAAATACAATTAAAAAGATTCTATATAAAAAAAAAATTATAAAAATCCTAATTTATCGTTAAAATTCTATTCATTTAAAATATTGATTTTATCATATTTTTGGATAATATATATTAAAAAATTTACTTAGGATGGTCTTTCAGACAATACCCCCCAGTATAGACAGGGGAGGTGTCCATCTGAGACAGTGGGGGGGTATTGATCTAAACTGGAACAGCAGATAATTTATCTATTTTAATAAAATTAATAATAATAATACATTATAAAGATTATGCTTGTTCATTTTCAAATTTTAAGAATGTTGTATAGGAAAATATTAATAAAAAAATTAGAACAAATCAAAAAATGAAAGAAAAAAAAATCATATTAATATCTTTAGAAATAGACACTAGAATAAAGATTTTAATTAGAAATAAAAAATTGAATCTTTTTAAAGAAATTGAAAATAATTTTTGGATAATAATAGTTAGTTTAAATATTAATAATTTTTTTAATAAATATTATTTTACAAAAAATTTTGTTAAATCAAAAATTTATTAATAAGTTAAATTCCTTTTATTCATGAAAATATAATAATATTGATAACCGAAAATGTTTTAAATCAAAAAAGATAATTAAACTATATTCATTAATAAAAATTAAATAATAATTGAAAATTTTAAATAGTTATTCTTATTATAGAATTTATTATTCTCATAATTTTAAACTTTTATGATTAAATAAAACTCCAAAAATACAATAATTACAAAGACAATTATTTTTTACAACATTCTTTTTTTTTGGTTTCTGTTTTTTCTTCCAAAAGAATATTACTACTTTCTCTAAAATTTCTACTTTTTAATATTTGTTCATTGTATTTTGGGGTTAAATCGAAAAACATTTTTTCAATACATTCATAATCTTTAGCACTAGTAAAAAAAGCATCAGCTTGAATTTTTTTACTAAATTCCTCAATTTCATTAAAATTAATTAATTCTTTATCATTAATATCACTTTTATTTGCTGCAATTCCAATAATAATATTATTTAAATCTAATATATTTGAAATCGTCTGATAATATTTATTTAAATTTAAAAAAGATTCTTTATTTGTTAAATCACATACTAAAATAACTATATCTGAATTTTGAATTGAATTTTTTGTCACAAGGAAATATTTTTCTTGACCTGGTGTATCCCATATATTCAATAATAATTCTTTTTCATTTACCTTTATTGTTTTTTTTGAACTTAATAGTCCAGCTGTTGAAATTGTTTCTTGATTAAAACTTTTATTTATAAATTGATGTATTATTGCTGTTTTTCCTACTGCTCCATCTCCTATTAATAAAACTTTTAAATTTGGAATCATTTTTTCAAACAATTTTTATTTTGATCAATAATAATATAAATATTTTCAAACTATTTATAACTATAATTATTATATTATTAACTTTATCATTAAATGAGTGTTTATAAATCAAAAATAATATAATTAAATATCATTATATCATTAATCAATATTTTTTATTTCCTAAAGTTATGAATGGTATTTCAATATTATAATCAATTGGTTTGAAATAAACATTTGAGTCTCTTTCAATAACAAATTCACCTGGTTCTTCATTTAAAATATCTCTAATATCTTTTTTACTTTCTAATTCCTTTAAAATTTCTCTTTTATTTTTTTCTTTAATTTCTTTGATAATATTAACTTTTTTTTTCTAAAATATTGTTTTTCATCTTGAATTATTGTTTTCTTCTTTGAAAATCTTCAAAATTCTATTTTCTGTTTTTTTTTTAATTCTATTTTTTGGAACATGAATAAATTTAATTTCTTTTTTTTGATTAAAAATAAAATTTTTTTTATTCAAAGATATAATATTAATATTATTATTTGCATTTATTGGTCTTGTTGAAGCAGTAACACATCTTTTTTTAGAAGAATTATTTTTACTTTTAAAACTATCAATTTAAGAATCTAAAGTTAAATAATTACAATTTAACTCTTTACTCTTTAAAAAAGGATAAAAAATTGAATTTCTTTTTTTTATTAGAAAGACTATTTTTTTTTTTCAAAAATTTTTCTTATTTTTCTTCTTCTTCAATTTTCGAAGTTAAAGAATATTTTAATTTCAAATCAACTTTATCAAAAGGAGGTTTATGTAATAAAAAATATTTTGGATCTAAAACCATTAATATTTTTTCACTATCAGTAAAAGTTTTGTGAATATATTCTGTTGGAATAAAATATTATTTAGGAGAAACTTCACTTAATTCTTCAAGATTATTTTTATTAGCTGCAATACCATTAATAATATATTATTAATATCTATATAATTTTTAAAAAACAAATCATTTTTTTTAAATTTTAAAAAGACTGTATTTTGTAATATTAACTATATTAAGAATAATATCAGAATTTTTTATAAAAATTTGAGTTATATTTCTAAAAGAAAGATTTCCAAGGAACATTAAAAATCTTATTTTTATTTATTATTATCTGTTTCAAATGTAATGTTAAAATCATTTACATTCATTGTTATAATTGCTATAAAATTTTTTTTATGAATGTTGATTTTGATGTTTTTCCTAAAAATATAAAAGATTTTATAAGAAATTTTGAAATTAGATTAATATCTAGATTTTATTTTGTAAATAATAATAAAGAAAAAGTTAAAGAAGAAGATGAAAATCTTGCTCATAAAATTATTACTTCTATTTTTAATTATATATGAAGAAATTTAACTAAATATAATATTTTTTTAAAAAGTAATCATCATTAAAATAAGAAATAATAAAAAGATTAATATTAATGAAAATAAAGAGGATGAATTAATTGATGATATTGATGAAATATCTTCTTTTGTTTTTGAACATACATCAAGAAATATTTTAGAAGAAATAAAAGAAGATTTATAAGTAGTAAAGAATTAAATAAATATTTTTATTTTATATATAAATAATTATTGGCTAAGAAAAATTAAAAACCAATTATAAATATTAAATTTTATTTAAATAAAAAAGAAGGTGAAAATACTAGAAGTAAATATCATTAAAAATGAAAAATTCTCTTCCTATAAGATAATAAAAAAGAAATTAATTTTTATTTTATGTTGTATTATTCAACATAGAAATAATATAATACTTTGATGATGAAAATGCTTTTTTAAAAGAAATCAATGAATAGAAATTTGAGATAATATCTATTTTTCCCAAAAGATTACATAAACCAAATACTAAATTAAGAGACATATTCTTTAAATAAGAAATAAATTTCAAAACTAATACATAAAAATAATATTCAAATAATTATAAGAAAATCTTTACTTATATTTTAGAAAAAAGATAATAAATCAAATTATATGTTAATATATTGTATGACTATAATATAGAAATATTTAGTTTCATGAAATATTATTAAAAATTAATTTAAATTAACGTTTTAATTCAAAATTTAAATTTATAAAAAAAATCATATATGTCTTATAAAAGTAAAATTGAAATTTCTCCTCAAACAATAATTTCATCAATAGAAAAAGAATTAAAAGACTTATTAAATGATATTCCAAAAGGATTTAAACCTAGAATAATTCAAATTCAAGAAACTTTAAAAATGTTAAACAAAAAAATAAATATATTAACAAATAATCAAAAAAAAAAAGAAGAAAATAATATAATTAATAATAATATTGATAATAATAAAAGTGATATAAAAGAAATTAAAACACAATATGAAAATGAAATAGGAACATTAATTTTAGAAAATAATAATTTAAAACAAGAAATGAAAGATTTAAATCAAACAATTCAAATTATTCAAAATAAATCAGAAAGAAATAATTCAAATAATAATGAATTGAAATATTTATTAAATGAAGAAAAAAATAAATCAAAAATGCTTTTATTACAAGTTAAAACAGTTGAAGATTCATTTAAAATATTATCAGAAAAATATAAAAAATTAGAAGATAAGCATAATGAATTATTAATTGATTGTTCAAAAATGGCAAATATAAATTCAAATATGAAAAGAGTGAATAATAAAAATAAAACTAATTATAATGGATTAATTGGAATAAATCAAGATTTACAAAATAAATTAATTTCATATGAAAATGCTTTAAGTAATCATTCTTCAGAAATTAAAAATTTAATGAAAAAAAATTCTTTATTAAAAGAAAAAATAAATAATCTTGAAAATGAAAAACAAAATTTAATCGAAGAAATAAATAATAAAGATGAAAGACTAAAAATAATAAGATTAATGAATAATAAATTAGAACAAAAATCCACTAATTTAATTAAAAAATTTGATTCAATAAATAAATTAGAAGAAAAAACAAATCAATTAACTAATGAAACTAATCAAGCTGTTAATTTATTAAAACAATCTAACCTTGAATTAGAAAATGAAAAAAATTTAAATCAAATATTAAAAAATCAAATAGATATATTAGTAAAAGAAAAAGAAGAAATAAATCAAAATTTTAAAATCATTCAAGAAGAAAATAAAAATTTAAAATTAATGAATAAAAGGATATCAATAAAAAAAAAAGATTTAGAGCCTTCTTTAAAAGATTTATCTCATTCAAGTTTAAATAATAATAATAATTTATTCCATAGTTCTAGCACTAGTCGATTATTAATAAATGAAAGTGGTTTTAATATAAATCAAACTGTGCCCTTAGAAAACTTACAACCTGCTAAATTATAATAAAACAATTAAAAAATTAATAATTTTAACTAAAACTTTAAATATTTTATTTTTATTTTTGTTTTATAAATATTAATTAACAAGTAACTAAACTATTATCAGAAAAAGAAAATTTAAATAATAATAATAATTACTTTTAAATATCAGAGATTTAGAAATGAATATGATATAAAGTAATATGTTACTCATTTTTTATTAATACATTTAGAATTTTAAAAATCATAAAAAGAATTAAATCTCTTTTTACTAGAAAAAGAATGTAATTATGGTTATTTTGAAGAAAATAAAATAAAAAAAGAGATTATTAATTTATCAAGAAATAAAGTAATTAGTCATATAAAAAAATTTAGTATTTGTAAAGATTTAACATTTAAAAAGTTTATATATAACATTTAAATATGTTCTGATTCAATTTTAATAGAAATCATTTTTTATTCATGCTTTAGCAAAAATTGTAGATGAAGCATTATATTAAAAAAAGTAACCAAAATAAAATTTGATGTTTTAATAAAAGATAATAAAAATGAAAATAAATTAACGGAAACTATTTCTGGAGATTTAAGATATTTTGAAGAAGAATTTAATATTGATATTAATATAAGTTAAAAAAAGTTTTCAAATTTATAGATTAAAGTAAATAAAAAGTTTTCACTTAACATAAATTTCTTTATTTAAAAAAATAAACTTTTTAAAAAAATAAAAGAAAATAAAAAAAAAAATTAAAAATAAAAATGAGTCTTTTATCAAGAACTCAAACTTCTTTTAGGAAAAATAAAAGTAAAAAAATGAAACCAACAGATTTACAGGATTTTTATTCTGTATTTATAAATGCAGTAGAAAAGAATCCTGATAATATAGTAAATAAAAAAGAATGTATTCAAAAAATAATTCAATTAAAAATTGATAGAGAAAATGCAAATAAAAAAAGCAAATTTAATATAGATTCTTTATTATCAAAAGAAAGACCAAAAATAAAAAATAAAGTTTTACAATTTATGGATCAAGAAAAGAAAAATAATGAAACAGAAGAAGAAAAAAAAGAAAAGTAAAATTAATATATTATTATATTATATTAGATTGAATACACAACAAGAAAAAAAAACAGAGAAAAAAAAATCAACAATTAAAAATTCAAATCAAGTACTTATTCCAACAGAAAATACAAAAAAAGAAGGTAAAATAAATAAAATATAATAAAAAAATTTTAGAAGAAAATGACAAAAGAAAATTTTCAAAAAGATACACAATATTTATAAGAATAAAATTATATTTAGAAAGCAATAACATATTATTATCAGATTTTGCAAAAAAAAATCCTTTTCATTCAAAACCTTATGAAATAAGAAATTCAGAAGAATTTTTAGAATCAGTGAAATTTTCAAATTATGATTTTGTAAAAGAAGCTTTAAACCATAATTTAAATTATTTATTTGTATTTGATTATTTTGGTCAAACTGCTTTTCATTGGGCAGCAAAATTAGGAGATTTAAAAATGTTAAAAATTTTAATTAATAAAGGTAAAAATTTAAATATGAAAGATTATAAAGGAAGAACTCCTATTTTTTTTGCTTCTTCTAATAATAATTTTGATTGTGTTAAATTATTAGTTGAAAATGGAGGAAATGTTTTTTTGGATGATTATTTAGGAAAAAGACCTGTTGATGTTACTGATAATATGAAAATTAAATATTATTTAACTGATATTATGGATCAACCTTATTTTAATCCTTATATAAAAAAACAAATTTCAAATGTTTTAAAATTAAGAGAAGAAATTATTCAAAAAAGACAAATGGAAGAAAAGTTTTTAAAAATGGAAAAAAATGATCAAGAAAAATTTGAGAATATTGTTAATGAAAGTGAAGAAAAATAATAAATAATTTATTTTTAATTTTTTTTAAATGTCTTACGGTAAATTAAACAGTTTTTAATTTATGAAATTATAAAATATAATATAATATTATGATTAATAATTGTATTCTTATTGAAATATAATATTCTAATATATATTTTCAATTCTTTTGATTCAAAAAAATAAAATTTAAAATTTGAATATTTTAAATTATAATTAATTAAATAAATCTTGATTGAATATGAATTAGATATAATTATTTTTTCTTTAGGGGATGGGGATTGGGGATTGGGGGATTGGGGATTGGGGATTGGGGATTGGGG
>JAJJLU010000784.1:0-18882 GCA_023807065.1 Isotricha intestinalis
CCCCAATCCCCAATCCCCAATCCCCAATCCCCAATCCCCAATCCCCAATCCCCAATCCCCAATCCCCAATAACTTATAAAAATATATAATTTGATTTATTTATTTTAAAGATTGAAACAATAAAAAATATTTTTCTCATATTTTTTATTTTAAATTTAAATACTTTTATATATTTAATTTATTAATATTTTTTCAGTTAATTTAATGAAAGTTTACTTGCAAAGAATAATACCATTAATATTATCCTTAATGAAATTGATAAATTCATAAAATAAAATCTTTATATCAATAAATATTTTTTTTCTTTGAAAAAATCTGAGGGTAAGATGAATTAAAAAAATACAAATAAAAAAGACAAAATATATTATTTATCTTTTTAATAGGAGTTATATAATTAAATGAAATATATATAAAAATAAATTAAATTAATATCATTTAAAAAAGAAATTTAATTTACCAACAATTTTGACTAAATAAAAAAATAATTGACTTCATTCTTTTCCATTTTATTAATTTTTCTGAATTAAAAATATATCAACATATTTTTTCTATTTAATAATGTAAAAAATCACTTAGTCTATAAATTAAATTTAAAAAATAAAATAAATGCAAAAATACTTTTCAAAAAAAATTAAAAAACCTCAAAAAAAAAAACAAAAAAATTAAAAAAACTAAAAAAAATAAAATTTAATAAATAACTGAAATGGGTTGCGGAGGTAGTAAAACATTAGAAGACGAGTTTGACGAGCACAACATCCAAAATGGAATAGCATATGACAAAGATGAGCAAATAGACTTCACACAAAACATAAACGAGTACATATCAAAAAGTGAGAATTACTACAAAAATCAAAATCCAGGTACAGGAGCTTTTTCAGATTCTTTATTCCCTCCAAATAAAGATTCCTTTTATGGGAAAGATGAAGATTCAAATCGTCGAAATAAATCATTAAGTAAGATAACAATAAATGAAGATGACATAATATGGAAACATGCAAAGGAAATTTGGCCAGAAGGGAAAATATTTAATGAAAAAATGTCAATAGAAGATGTAAAAATAGGAGAAATAGAAGATTCATATTTAATAGCAACATTATCAGCAATGGCAGAATTTCCAAGATTAATACTTCAATTATTTAAAACAGTAGCATTACCTGATGATAATTCAGCAATACAAATAGGATTAAAAATTGATGGTTATTGGAAAATAATACCTCTTGATGATATGTTTCCGGTGAATAAAAATACAGGAAATCCTCTTTTTGCAACAACTACAACAAATGCATTATGGGGAGTTTTTTTAGAAAAAGCTTGGGCTAAAGTTAATGGTGGTTATGGTAATATTATTAATGGTTTTCCTAGAGATGTTTTTGATGCTATTACTCCTTTTACTGTTTTACCTATTGATGTTGAAAAAGAAAATAAAATGTCTTTTTGGAAAAATATCAGAGAAGCTGATGCTTATAATTGTATTATGACTGCAACTATTAAAGAAGGAACTGATAAAATTGAAGAAGTTGGATTAATTGCTAATCATACTTTTTCTCTTGTTTCTGCTTTAGAAAGAGAAATTAATGGTGAAAAAGTTAAATTAATTAAATTAAGAAATCCTTATGGAGCTGGAGAATGGAATGGTGATTGGAGTGATGGAAGTTATAAATGGAATGAAGATAATGCTAGAGAAAAATTCGGTTTTGATGGAAAAGATGTTGATGATGGTATTTTTTGGATTGATTATGATAATTTTTGTAAATATTTTCATGATGTTTCTATTTGTGTTCCTTTAAATCCTTTATTTTCAGCTACTTATAAAATTGATAAAATGAAAGCTACTGAATTTAATGTTATGAAAATTAATGTTCCTAAAACTGAAAATGGACAAATTATTTTCTCTTGTAATATTTTTCCTAAAATTTATCGTTTTCATAGGAAAATTAGTTCAGAACAAAATGTTATTTATAATATGATTTTAGCTAAAATAGATAAGAAGAAATTTACATATATTGATTCTTCATATAATGAAGCAATATCTACTAATTTACCAAATGGAGAATATTTATTAATATATAATGTTGGTTATAATATTGCTGGTGTTGAACCAAGAAAATATTCTCTTAATATTTGCACTTCTGATATTATTCAAATAAGTGAAATGGAACCTGATACAAATTTTGATTTATTAAAATCTATAATAATTCCTCAGGTTGAAGATATGAAAAAATATGAACAAAGATTTAAAAATAAAATTGTATTATTTACTGGAAATAGATTTGAAAATTCAGCTTTAGCTTTCTTTTATATTCAAAATAAAGGAAGTGATATTTTAAATTTTCAACCTAATGTATATTTTAAAAATATTAAATCACTTGAAGGGGAAATTCCTCCTTTGAAATTAAAGAAAAAAGCTAAATATCTTTATTTAGGAGTAAGGGAAAAAGCTGATGAACCTTTTCAAACTGGAGGAAATGGAAAAACTTTTCCTGATGAAATTGAAGGAGCTATTGAACCTCAAATCAATGATGATGTTCTTCAAAATTATAGAGATAATAATGATTATGCTGATATGCAAGTTAATTTCAAATTTCAACAAGTTTAAAAATGAATTTATTATAATATAATTTTTAAATTATTTTATAATTAATATTTTTTTATTAAAAAGTAAAAATAAAAACTTGTATAAGAAATCTAAAAAATATAATAAATATTTTCTTTATAAAAAAGGAAAAAACTTTGTATATAAAATGTCGAAACTTTCAAATTTAGATTCTTCGGAATTAATCCATGAAGAATATCAAACTCCCAAAAAAATATGCTCAAGTATAATAGAATCAATTGGTTGTACTCCATTAATCCAAATAAATAACATAACAAAAAAAGAAGGAATAAAATGTCAACTTTTAGCAAAATGTGATTACTTTAATCCAATGGGTTCAGCGAAAGACAGAGCAGCACGTCGAATGGTATTAGATGCTGAAAAAAAGGGAATATTAAAAAGAAATGACAATTATACATTAATAGAACCAACTTCAGGTAATACAGGAATAGGTTTATCATTAATGGCAATTTGCAATGGTTATAATATGATTTGTACTTTACCAAATACAATGTCACAAGAAAAAGAAGATGTTTTAAAAGCTTTAGGTTCTAAAGTAATTAGATGTGAAAATGTTCCTATTGATGACCCTAGAAATGATGTACAAGTTGCAATTAAATTATCAAAAGAAATAGAAAAAGGAGTAAATTTAGATCAATATGGTAATTTAAGTAATCCTTTAGCACACTATGACCAAACAGCTGAAGAAATATATTATCAATGTGATGGGAAATTAGATTATTTTATTTGTAGTCCTGGAACTGGAGGAACTGTTTCTGGTGTAGGAAAAAAATTAAAGGAAAAATTACCAAATTTAAAAGTAATATGTATTGATCCTTATGGTAGTATATTAGCTTTACCTTCTTCTTTAAATAAAAATGCTCCTCATCCTTATAAAGTTGAAGGTGTTGGAAAACCTTATGTTCCAAATAATTTAAATAGAGATATTGTTGATGAATGGATTAAATGTGATGATAAAGAAAGTTTTATTATGGCAAGAAGAGCTATTAAAGAAGAAGGAATGTTAATTGGTGGAAGTTCAGGTTTAGCACTTTGTGGAGCTATTAAATTTTGTAAAAATTTAAGTGAAGATAAAAGAGTTGTTGTTTTTTTCACTGATGGTATTAGGAATTATATGAGTAAATATATTTCTGATGATTGGATGCTTGAAAATAATTTTATTAGTGTTGAAGAATATGATAAAGAAAATTTTGGAGATAATTATAAAATTAAAGATGTTTTACCTGGGAAAGTTAATGAATTAATTAATGAATTGGAAGTTGCTGAAGTTGTTAAAAATGTTGAAAAAATGAATGTTGAAGATATAATTAATTTACTCAAAGAAAAGAAAGTTAAATGTATTTTAGGCTTGGATGATAATAATAAATTATTAGGGTTATTTACTTTAAAACATATTACTCTTTTTATTGGTTCTGCAAAAGTTAAGTTGAATGATTTGGCTAGTAGTGTTTTACTTAAAGAATTTAGAGTTTTAGATTTAAATGATCCTATTTATTTTCTTCCGAGAGCTTTAGAAAGACATGAGTTTATTCTTGTCAAGGAATCTGAAGAAAAATATTATTTATGTAAAGAAGAAAATCTTTTATCTTATATTCTTAAAAATAAAAAATAAATTTGAGTATTCATAATATATTTTATTATTTAGTTAATATAATAAGGAATATTATTAAAATTATTTAAATGCTTTTTTATTAAAAAATAAAAACATCAAAAAAATAAATAAATAAAATATAAAAAAATAAAATAATGGTAGACAATGATGCAATTTTAAATTCAAAGCAATTAAACAGAATGATGGGAATGATATATCCACCTCCTGAAATAAAAAAATTAGTAGATAAAACAGCATCTTTAGTAGCAAATTATGGTGAAGGAATTGAAGAAAAAATGAAAGAAGAACCAAACCCAAGTTTTTCTTTTTTAAAAGAAGGAGATCCTTATAGAAAATATTACGAACAAAAAATATTAGATTATAAAAAAGAAATAAAAGAAAAAGAAGAAGAAGAAGAAAAATTAAGAATTGAACAATTTCAAAAAGAACAAGAATTTTTAAATAAAAAAAGAGAAAATGAATTATCATTACAACAACCAATAAATAATAAACAAGGGAATTTATTTGTTGAACAATTAAGAAATTTAATAAATACAAATGTAGAATATTTAACTAATATTCCTTCAAAAATAAATTATAATGAAGTTAAAGCTCCAAAGCCTGATCAATTTTCAATAAGTCATCCAAATATATCTGAAATGGATTTAGATATAATAAAAATTACTGCTCAATTTATTGCAAAAAATGGGGAAAATTTTTTATTAGATTTAAATGAAAGAGAAGGAAAAAATAGTCAATTTGATTTTATGAAACCTCAACATAATTTATTTGATTATTTTTCATATTTAATTACTTCTTATTCTAAAATTTTAGGTGATAATAAAGAAAAAATCAAAGTTTTAATTGATAAAGCTTCTAATCAAGAAAAATTATTAAGAGATGCTAATCAAAGAGTTTTATATGAACAAAAAATTAAAAAAATGATGAGGAGTAAAAAAAGTGAATATGATTTTATGACTGAAGAAGAAAAAAAAAAATCACAATATATTGATTGGTATGATTTTATTGTTGTTGATACAATAGATTTTGATGATGAAGAAATAGAAAATGAAAATATTAATAATGAAAATGAAGAAAATAAAAAAGAAAATAAAGAAGAAGAATTTAAGCAATTTAATAATGAAGAAAAAGAAAAAGAAATATTAGATAAAGATAAACAAATAGATAATAATAAATCAAATATTCAATCAGAAATTTTAGTAAATGGAATTAAAGTAATTAAAAATTATGTAAGACAAAAAGAATCAGATATAAATAATAATCAAGAAGAAATTAAATGTCCTTTATGTCAAATAATGATTCATTCAGATAAATTTGAGAAACATATTAAATTAGAATTATTAGATCCAAAATGGAAAGAAATTCAAAAAGATGTTGCACAAAGATCAAAAGAATCTCCATTTGCAAATACTTCAGATTTTATTTCTTATTTAAGTAATTTTTCACATTCAAGACCAGATTTATTTGGTAATATTCAAGATGTTCAAAAATTCAAAGAACAGAAAAAAAAAGAAGAGAAACAAGCTCAAGAACATAAAATTTGGAATGAGAATCCTTATATGACTAGAACTACTGCTAATATTATGATGTTTAAAAAACAAAATAAAAATCATTTAGAAGAAAGTAAAAAAGTTCAAAATATGAAAAACAATGATCAAAATAATTAAAATTAAATTAAATTTAAATTTATAAATTAAGCTTTTTATAATTTTTATTAATATTTTTATATTTTATTAAACAATAAAATTCTTTATCTTTTTTTTCTCAAAAGAGTTATTTTTATTTATACAATAATATTAATTACATTTTATTCAAAAAAATTTTAATAAAATCTTTGATTTTTAAACCTGTATCAATATATAACTAAATTCCACAATTAAATATAGTATTACTAAAATAAATAGAAGATTTAGTTGTATTAGATTTATTAAAAGTGTAGAGGATAAAAATTTATTTCTTTTTGCAGTTCCTGTGAAAATAATCTTTATATTATAGGAATAAAAAAATAAATATTTAAAATATTTATAAGTATAATTTGGGGAAATGATTGGGATTGTGCCCAATCCCATTAATTTATTTTTTTATTTTTTTCATTAAATTTATCATATCTTAAAATTATATATTATATTTAAAAATGGAAGCTTTAAAACCTTTTCAGTTAAATATATTCAATGAAATAAACAAATCCAATGTTGGAAAAAATATCATGGTGTCTCCATTAAGTATTTATCATATTCTGTCATTAACGGCAAATGGAGCATTAAATAACACTTTAAACGAAATGTTAAAAGCTTTAAACGAGAAAGATTTGAAAAGTATGAACTCAGTAAATATTAAATTAAACTCAGATATTCAAAAATTAACAACAGTAGAATTAGCGAATGCAGTATTTACTAAATTTAAACCTGAAGCAGAATTTATAAAAATGATTAATCAATATAAAGCTGAAATTAATACTTTGGAAAGTGTTGATCAAATTAATCAATGGTGCAAAGAAAAAACTCATAATAAAATCCCAAAGATTTTAGATTCTTTAAGTCCTAATGATTTAATGGTTTTAATAAATGCTATTTATTTTAAAGGAAAATGGGTGAAATCTTTTGATAAAAGAAAGACAAGAAAAAATAATTTTTTGAATTTTAATAAAACTCCAAAAGAAGTATTTTTCATGAATTCAACTGATGATTATATGTATTTTGAAGACAAAGAAGTTCAAGCTCTTTCAATAAATTATAAAAATGATAATTTAGAAGCTTTGATTTTACTACCTAAACATCAAATCGATATAAATAATTATATTAGCAATTTGACTTCTCAAAAATATCAAATTATTATTTCCAAACTTTCCAAAAATAAAGTGATATTAAGTATGCCTAAATTTCTTATCAATTTTGGAGCTGAATTAACACATTACTTTAATTCATTGGGAATGGTTGAAGCTTTTACTGATCAGGCTGATTTTAGTATCATGTCAAAGAGTAATAAATTAAAAATATCAAAAATTGTCCACAAAACATTTATTGAAGTGGATGAAGAAGGGACTGAAGCTGCTGCTGTCACTGCTGTAGTTATGACTAAAAAAGCCTTAGTTGTTAAGCCTAAGAAAGAAATAGAAATGAATGTAGATCATCCATTCTTATTTATTATTAGAAGTAATCAATTACCTTTAGAACATGATATCATGTTTATTTCAAAAGTTGAAGCTTTATAAAATCTAAAAAATAATCTTGATAGTTGAAATTATGGAATAAATCATATGATATTTATTAAAAAAATAATTTATTTAATTTAATTTAAAATCTGAAAGTGATGATATTTTTGGGGATTGGGATTAGGTCAATCCCCATTTAAAGAATTAAAAAACTAAAATTAATGAATAAAAATAATTTAATTTATTTTATTAAACAAATTTAATATCTTAATGAATAATTATTTGATAACTCTTAAAGTTTATAAAAAATATGCTTTTCTCAATTATTTATGTAGTAAAGTATTAAGATCAGCATTACCACCCTTATTAGTATTTTCAAACTAAACAGTTTTGACTTTTTGTAGCAATTTTTTGTTTTTCATTTGGAAGTAAATAATTAGACCAACTAAAACAATAATAATAATGATTAAAATACACCAATAATAATAAAAACGGAACTATCACTATCATCATCATCATCACCACCTTCTGATTCACCAAACTTAGGATAATAAGGTGGGTGTCTAACATTAATAACAGGTTCATAAGGTACTTATTCAATCATGGTTTTTTCTTGCACTTGAACAACAGCATTAAAAACAGCCCATTCTGAGATTCATTCAAATGAGCAGTCAAGGTAATTTTTCCATTAATCTGAGAGGGATTACCCTCATATGAGGAGTAGAAGTATCCAGAAGTGGTTGAAATCATATTATATGTTTGCCCACTTACATAACTACTATTGGATATAATTTTGAGATAATATGTTGTTTTGACTTTATTATAGTCAATATCTAAAGTATCAAATGTTCAATTTATGACATAATCTCCATCCTCTTTTTGTGAGTATCAAGCTTCAATGTTGGTTCTCTTTTAATTGCATAATCCATAAAATCTTTTTCATCTTTGGCTTTCAATAATTGAATCATAATCTTAATAATATATATACTTTACAAAAATAATAATACCCTTTTTCAAATCCTTCTCTTAATAATAAAGATGAAAAATTAAAATCTTAATCTTTCTCAATATATGATCGTTATTAAAAAATAAAATAATCAATAAAAAATTCTCTGGAATAAATTAGTGAATACAAAAAATCCATTAATTTTTTGAAAAAACAAAAAAATATTCTAATAATCATTAAAAAAGCTGAAACATTTGAATATTCAATCATTAAAGTATTTTTTTATCTTCATAATAGTTCTTATACACTACAATTCAAAAAAATTGTAAAATTTTTTTTTTAAAATAGAAAAAGAATTATTTTCTTATTTAAAGCTTCATTAAAATTGTTAATGGAAGTAAATTCTAATCTTAACTTTTCTTTAATCAATCTTTTATCACTGTTTTAATAATTTTATTTAAATGAAAGAAAAGTCTTTTTATTTTTCAAATTTTGAATTGTTGTACCCATAAAAACCATTCTTTTATTTTATTTAACACCAAATTTTTTCATTCTTTTTTTATTATTAAATTTTTTTAATTAATTTTTAAATAAAATATTTAATTTTGTGGAAAAATTTTATTTTTTATGTCTTCAAATTGGGAATATTTTTCTCCTTTTTATGTTTTTAATATTTTACTTTTAGTTTTATACCCAATAATAAGAAATTATGGAAATACATTTATGTTACATTATAAAGATTCATGGGGATTTAAAAGAGAAAATTCAGTATTAACATTTATTTTAGTGATATTAGTATTAAGATATGTTAGATATTTTACTAATTGGAAAAAATTTATTCATGAAATTTTTTTCTATAGTAAAGCAGGTATATCATTTTTAACATTAATAATAGATTATAAATTATCATTATGGTATATGTTTCTTTGTATAATAGTTTGGTTACTTTTTAAACCTCCAAGATATAATGGTCCTTCTAATATTATTTATATTCCAAATGAACAAATTTTTAATCAAATTGTTATGACTGAAAAAAGTATAAATGTGAGACAAACCAAAAGTAAAGAAAAACCACAAAATATATGGTTTGTTATTTTTTATTCTAATTTCAGTGATGATTGTTTATATACTGAAGAAATTTTTGCTAAATTATCTATTAAATATCTTACTAAATCTTTAAATTTTGCTAAAATTGATGTGGATTTAAATGAAGGTTTATGTAAGAAATTAAGAATAAATTTAACTGGGATGAAAATTAGTCTTCCTTATATTATTCTGTTTATTAACGGCGAAGAAAAAGAAAGATTCCCTGGAACTGATAGAAAAGGAAATTTACTTAAAGCTAAATTTTATAGAGAAAAAGAATTAGTCAAAATATTTGAATTAGATGATATTTATGAAAAAACAAAATAAACAAGTATAATTTGTTTTTATATAGGAATATATAAAATATTCTATTTATTTATTTAAAAGTTTCAAAATAAACTTGAACAAGAGATTCTTAAAGTATTTTTTCATTAAATGTTTTAGAAAATTAAAAATTGTGAAAAATAGTCATTTATTTTTTATATTAATTATTAAAAAATTGAATTCGGAGATGATTATCATCTCTTTTTTAAATATTATTAAATATACATTTTCTAAAAAAAATTTATTAAACTAAAATTATTTTAACTTTCAACTTGCATTTCTCCTTCAACTTCCTCAAAATCAACTTGCCCATTTCTATTTCTATCAAATCTAATAAACAATAAATCTGCATCTTTAAGTGTAGTAAAAATATTATTTTTCTTTAAATAATTTATTAAATCTTCATTAGTAAAATATCCAACATTTAATCTATCTATATGCATAAAAATATCTTTTAAAACGCTTCTAACAGAAGCCAATTTTTTTTTCATTTCATTAAATCTATTTTCATAATTTAAAATTAAATTAAAAACTTCTCTTAAAATATTTTTTGTGCTCAACATAAAAACATCAGAAGTTCCAGAAAAATTTGAATTAGAAGGTCTATTTTCAACCATATTTCTATAATCTTTTTCAAAAGGAACAATCATATCAAAAAAAGCATTATAATTAATTACTCCTTCATTTTCAATATCAAATCTTTTTAATAATAAATTTATATCTTTATCATTTATACATAATCCTAATTCTTCAAAACCATATTTTAAATCTTCATCAGAAAGAAAACCACGATCTTTTTGTTCAAATATTTTAAAAGCTTCTTGACATGTGAAATCTGTTTTTAAAGATAAATCTATTCTTGATTGTTCTAATTGTGATTCTGCTTCCATTAATTCTTTTAAATATTCTATAAATTGAGTTTCTTCTTTTAATATTGGATTTTTCTTTTGTTGTCTTTTTTTTTGGTTTTCATTTCTATAATTTCTATTATTATTAATTGGTTGATTATTATTTTGATTTTGATTATATGAATTATTATTATAATTCTGGTTTATATTTTGATTATTGATATTTTGTCTGTTGTTGAAATTATTTTGATTATTATAATTGGTGTTTTTATTATTTGGGGGGATAAAATATTTTTGAATATTAACATAATTATCTGGATTTGAATAAAATTCGTTACTTTGATTATTGAAATTATCACTTGAATTTATACTATAACAATTATTTACAAACCTATTTGAATTTTTAATTCTCTTTGGTGAAAGTCTCAAAGATAATCTAGGAGAAATATTAACACTTTGTGAAATATTTTCATCAAAAAAATTATTATTATTTTCATTATCAAAATCATCATTATCATTATTATAATCATCATTAAAGCTTCTCATAGGAGCATATACATTACTTCTATCACAACATATTTTTCTATTTGGAAAAGGATCAATATAACTTCTTTGAAAAGCTCTTTTAGGTGAATTAATATTATTACATTTTGGTGAATTAAAATTACACATATTATTATTATTTGGATAACCAATAAATTTATTAAATTCACATAAATCAACAACTCCATCTTTATTAAAATCTAATTTTTTTAAAATTAAAAAAATATCATTTTTATTTATTCTTATACAATTCCTATCTAAAAAAAATTTTATACTATCATAATTTATTACACCGCAATTTTCTAAAGCATGATATATATTTTGCATTTTAAAATCTGGTCTTGTTTTTAAGTCAGTTAATAAACAAACTATACTTCTTGATAAATCTATTTCTTTATCTAATAATTTAACTAATAAATTTTCAATATGTTGAGGTAATAATTTATAATTTAAACAAGGATTTGATCTTTTTGAAACATTTGTACTTTGTATTAAATTTAATAATTCATAATATGATAAACAACCATCATTATCTTCATCATAAAACATTATTAATAAATCTATTTCTGTTTTATTTGTATAAATGCCATTTTTCTTTAAAAAGTTTTGAATATTATTTGAATCAATAATATTTTTTCCTTCTCTATCTAAATAACGGAAAATTTGTAATGCATCAAAATCAATATTCTCAGAAAGAATTCTTCTTGAATTTTCAATATTTTTTTCTCCCTCTTGCAATGTAACTAAAATTTTAGAAATTTTAGCTTCAGTTTCTTTAGTTAACATCTTTAAAATATTTAATTTTATAATTTAGAAAATTAATAAAAATGTTCATAAATTAATTTAAAATAAACATAGATGAATAATTCATTTAAATCAAATAATGAAAAAAATTCTGAAATGAGTATTGAAAAAAGATTTGTAAATAATAATAAACAAAATACGAATATGGTTTATTTAGGATATAAAAAAAAGAAAATTAATCTAAAAAGCGGTTTGGATAATATGCCATTAAATAGTTTTTTTGCATATTATAACCAACCTCAAAATGCTCCAAGGAAAATTATGTCTTTAAGTGAAATAGAATATTTAGAATCAAACATTGCATTAATTAATAGTTTTTTTTTTTCTCTTTATCATAATAAATCAAAGATAAATAAATTTAAAGAAAAATATAAAAATTTATTCACTAATAATTACTTAGATATACTTTTCACAATAAAAGAATTTCCAGATTTTAATATTTTTGATTATTTAAACATAAGTTTTGATTTAATTGATCAGGGAGAAAATAAAAAAAGAGAAAAAAAATTAATAATAATAACAAGAAATAATATAATTTTAAATTTATTGGTGATTGCAACAGAGCTTCATTTACATGAAGAAGAAGGATTAATTCAATTTCCAAGAATAGAAAAGAAAAAAACTTATCCTCATATAGGAACAAATAATAATAGTTTATTATTTGATGATTTAAGTTTTCTAAATAAAACAATAGAACAGTTTAAAAATTTAATTGTTGAAGAAGACAATGTTTATAATATTGAATATGATGTTGAAATATTATTTCTTTCATTATTAGGTTATAAAAATACTGCAAGAGTCATTAAACAAAAACATCATGAATATTTTAAAACATTTATGGAAGAATGTGAGTTTATTGATGATTTTAATTTAGATTTATTTTTAACTAATACTATTGAAAAACAATATTTTGAGTCTTTAACACAAAGTGAAATACTTGTTTTTAGAAAAATTTTAAATAATGCGGCAAGAAGAAAATTTTATTATGGATTTGAACTTCTTTTTCAAAATATTGAATTTTGTTATATAAGTGCTGAAGGAAGGATATGGAAAAATATAGGTAAAAAAATGGCAGAAAATGAAGTGTTTAATTTATGGAATATTTATGAAATTAATATAGAATCAATTCAAAGTTGTAATTTAGTTGAAACTTTGTTTTATGAAGCTAATCTTAAGTTAAAAGCTTTGAATGCTGAGAAAAAATTTTATCATTTTTTTTTACAAACTAATCAATTTAATGGTATATTTAAACAAAAAAAAAAATATGCTATTAGTAAAACATTAGAATATTCAGAGACAATAGCCAAAATAAATCATTCGATTAGAAAAATAACACAAGATCTTAAGTTAAATTTTGTAACATCATTAAGGCAATTATTAGAAATATTTTTCAAAACAGATTTAAAAGAATTAGTAATGTTTTTTATAGACTCTTATAAATCAAATCATAAAATAAATGCTCTTCCAATAGAAATATATGAATTATGTATAAATTATGATGAAGATATATCAATTGATATAATGGATATATCATTAAATGTATCAAATGTAAAAGCAAAATATATGCAAATATGTTTAATAAAAAAATATTTTAGATTAGCAAGACATCTATTAAAATTTTATATTTGTAGAGATTATTTAAATAGTCCTCCTCCCAAAAATGATGATTATATAGGTTTAATATCAAAAATTCAATATAAATCAAAAAGACAATTAGTAGAAAATGCTACTTTTAAACATGCAAGAACAGGTAAAAGTTTGTTAAATTTTTTAAAAGAATCAAGACCTCCAAAAAATTCATATTCTGAAGATAATACAATTGATGATGAAATATATGGAAGTGAAGTATCAAGAAGATATTTAAATATATCAAATTTAAGAAACAGTGAAAATTCCTATATATCAAATTATTCAAGTATATATCAAACAACAACATCTAATTTAATTCAAAAAAATTTATCTTCAAAATATCTTCAAGATAATTTTAATGTAAAAGAAGAATCATATAAATCGTTTACAAATATAATTAAAAAATTTAATACGAATGAATTTGGAAAAGAAAAAAAACAAGGTTTATTAAGTAAAGTACGAAATAAATTTAGTAGAAAAAAATTAAGAGATTCAAAAGGATATAGTACAAAAGAACTTCCAAAAATTAATTTAATAACTCCATTATCAACTAATAAAAAATCAGAGAGTATAAATTTTTCAGCTTTAGGAAAAATAGAGAAATTTAATTTAATTAAAAAACAAAAATCAGTAGTATTATTAAATTCTAAAAGGAGTAGAAAAAAATTTGCAATTAATGTAGAAACAATGGATAATTCTCTTAATGATAATTCAATTAATATGTCTATAATAGGAAATGAAGATAATGAAAGTGATTATTTTTCTCCAAAAAAATATGGAAATAACAACGGTCAAAAATTTAGAAAAAGTGCTTTTTGTCCACATGTTAGTTCTAAATATAGTAACGATTCTGCAAGTGTTGATGAAAAATCTAAACAAACTTATAAATCTTCTGATAATTTATTATCTAGTCCTTCTTTAAAAATTACTACTCCTAGAAGAAAAAAATCTCAAAGAAATAAAAAGATAAGGAGCTCTGTTGTAGATATTAAAATTGAAAATTTAGAACAAATTGATTTTCAAATTAATGTACAAAATGTTTTAATTGACCAATTAAGATTTGGAGAGTATGTTTCTGATGCTTTATGTTTGTTGAATAGTATTGATGAAAATTCTTTAAACAGAAATAATTTTCATAAAATTTTTTCTTTTTTATTAATTTATACTACTAATGAAGATGCTTTAACTAGATGTAAAGAACCTTTACTTTTTATAGGTTTGGCTGCGGAATTATTATTAAAATTAGGTAAATTAAATAATAAATTAATGTATAAAGCAAGAGCTGTAGCTGATGAAATTTTAGACTTAGGAGAAAAAATACAATCTTCTATTAAAGATGAAGATATGCTTAATTTCTTTTTAAGAGAACAATTTGATCATAAAGGAAGAAATGCGTTAAATATTTATGCTGAAAATAAATTTTTTAATTTATTATCTGATAATAGTATTGGAGGAATTGTTCAAAAAATTTGGTATGGAAATGGATATGAATATAATTGTTTAAGATATTTAAGAATAAGTAGAATATTATTTACTAATGAATATTATGAAACTTTTGAACAAGTTTATTCTATAGATTATTTTCCTAAATATGCTACTTTTAAATTTCAATATCATACTTTTAAATATAATTCATCCTCAAAATATCTTATGAAAACTATTTTCATTTTTATTATTTGTATTTATTATGAATATATTGTTTATAGTTTACCTAGTGATCACTCTGAAAATCATGAAATGTTTAAATACAGTGAAAATACAGGAAATATTTTATTATTATCAATTTATCTTGATTATATTTTAAAATTTATTTTTTTTTACAAAACAGGAAGAAAAGTCACAATAAAAAAATTAGAAATATTAATATTAATAATATGTTTGTTTTGTAGTATTTGTTTTTATATAAAATTACCTGAAAGAATAAGCTCAGATATCTCAGATAGAAGAAATATATTTGTAGATTCAATTTTAGTATCATTAATATTAATAATGTTATGGTTAAAAATAATGTCATTTATTTCAGCATCTTATATTTATGGACCTTTTATAAGAATATTAATTAATATTTTTTGGCAAGTTTTTGCTTTTATGATTATTGTAGTTTGTATTATATTTTTATTTGGTCAATGTTTCACTCTTTTTTTCCAACATTCAAATTCAGATTTTGATTTTTTTTATGATAGTTTTATAACACTTTTTGGAACTGCTTTTGGACAAGTTGAATTTGATAAATTTACTCATTTAGAAGTTTTCGGATATATTTTTTTAATGGCTTTTACTACTCTTTCTAATATTATGTTATTTAATTTAATTGTTGGTATCATTAATAATTTATTTAATAACGAGGTTGAAAATGCTGATGCTGAAAGTAGAGCTATACTTATTTTAATTCATGAAAAAATAAAATGGGATGATAAATATAGTTATTTAATTTTTTTACCACCTCCAATAAATTTTATAACTATTTTTTTTTTGTTATTTGAATTTCTTGCAGAAGATAAAATTGATTTGAAATTTTGTAATGATTTATTTTGTAAAATTGGTTATGTTTTTCTTTCTTTTTCATATTTTATATATATATTAATTTTAAGCGTTCTTTGTTTTCCTTTTACTTTAGGTAAGAGTTATTATCATTTATTGTATGATTTTATATATAAAAGAAATTTTGGTTTAAAAGTTATTTATCTTGAAAAAAGAAGAAAAGCAAGATTTATAATAAATTTAATTTTTTTACCTTTTATGTTATTATTATCATTTATAGAAGACTTATTAAATTTTTGGAAAATATGTTATAAAGAAAAATTGGTTGAACCTGACAATCAAATAGAAACAGAATTTACAAAAGATTATATTATAGAATTAAGAAGAGTATTCTCGGATTTAAGATTTAAAGAAAAGAAAAAAATAATATCATTATATGAAATATATGAAAGATTAAATTTAGTAAAGAAAAAAAAGTTACATGATGTTTCATCAGATTCAGATAATAAAAGTTCAAGATCTCATTCAATAAGTAATATGAATTTAACAAGAACAAATAGTTATAATCAAGATTCTTTTACAATAGAATCTGAATTAGGGAGAGCAAAAAGAATAGAAAATGGAGGAATAATAAATTTAGAAAATAAATACTTGAAAGAATCTTTCAAAATTAAATTTAGATCTCTTTTGGATAAATTAGCTGATATTGAAGGTAATATTGATTTAGAAAGAGCTTTAACAATTCTTCCTTATAGAGTTAAATACTCAGAAAATTTTTTAAAATTTTTAAAATTTCTAAATATTAGAGTTTTAATTAGAGGGATTAGGAAATTGTTATTCAAAAATGAAAGGGTTAACCCCAATTATTATTTTAAAAAAGTTCAAATTTTAATTTATAAAATTATGATTAAGTTTTTTATTCTTTATCATTATCTTAATGAGAATGAACTTTATAAAATTCAAGAAGAAGGTTTTGTTATTAATAATAATCCTCAATTCCAAAGAAATGGTAATTTAATGATGATATTTGAAAAAAGAGATGATGAAAGTGAATATGATGATGAAGGAGATGATTTTTTAGCTTTTAGTTTGCTTTCAAAAAATATTTCAAATTCTTTTATAAAATTTGTTCAAAATTTAGAAAAAAAAACTTAATAATTGAGTTTTAAACTGATATTATATATATTGATATATATATTCTATATATTGAATTATCTTAAAGGATAATAAAAAATAATTAAATTATTAATTACTCTAACATTATTATCTTATATTTTTAAAGTTATATATTTTAGAAAGAAATGTATATTAAATTCATTTTCCTCTTTTTATTGTTTTCTAAATATATTCAATGAGTTTTTAAAATCTATTTATAATTTATTTTATGAATATTTTTATTATTTATTATATATTTAAATAATTTAAGATAGTTTTTATGAATTAATAATATTTTATTTATTTCAATCCTAAACTAATATCATAGAATTTTAGTTATTTAAATTTGTTTTTTAAATAATCTCATTTTTCTTAATTTGGATTAACCCACATTTTAACAACAGCATAAATATCTAAAAGTAAATTTTGATACTTATTCAAATCATTATTTTTACATCTTAAACTAAATCTAAATTCTTCATTCATAGAAGGAAGAAAAGAAGTTTGAAATAAAATAGGAATAGAAGTATTTTTTCCATTGAAAACAGAACAACCTTCAATTTCATGGAAATTAAATCTATCTTCAGGAGCAAAAACTTTAAAATTTAAATTTTGCATTAACATACCAAATTTCTTTAAAAAATCCATTATACTTCTTCCAGAATTTGCCATTGGATTATACATTATTGAATCTAATCTTCCATAATTATCATCTGTTGAATTTGTATATTCATACCATAAAGGAGTATAATTTTCAACTGTTGTTTCATATGGTTCTAAAAATTTAGTTATTAATAATGGAATTGAAAATTGAGCTTCTATATTTTTTATTCCTAAATTACATTTTAAATTAATTAATGGTGGTTCTTCAAACATTTCATTTATTTGAACTTTCATCATTAATTGAGGTACATTATCATATTTTACTTTACTTATTGATATCATTAATTTATCATTTGATGTATAATTTCCTAATGAAAAATCTATATTTTCTACTTTTTCATTTCCAGATGAAAATGGAGTAAATGCAAATATGAAACCTAATATTCCCTTATCTAATCTTTTTATCATTAAACTTACTTTAATTGAATTTGGATCACTATATATTATTCCACTTTGAGAATTTCCACTTGTTAAAAGTGATTTAAACATATCAAAATTATTTATTGAATTTCTGTCTATCAAAATTGCATTTTGAGGATATTTATTAATTCTAGCTGCAAAACCATTTGGATCTTTTTTATATAATTCACTATTAATAAATGGATTTTCACCTGGATTAATATTATTTGAATTTCTAAGTAAATTACTAGCATTATCAATATTACCTTCATTTAAATTATTATTATTATTTAATTTATTCATATTTTGATTATTAGTATTTTGTTTATTTGAATAAAGGGCATTTCCACTTTTTTGTAATTTCCTCATTAACATTGAATTATTGAAAAATGAAGAAGGATAAAGAGGCATTCTTCCAAAAACTTTTTGTCTAATTTCAGTCATGTTTGGAATATCAGAATCTTCTCCATCTAATTTACTTAATATTATATATTCAATTGATCTTTGTTGTAATTCAGTGTCCCAACTTTCTAAATATTGTTCAAATCTTGGAATAGCATATTCTCTGAAATTAGTGTCATAAGTTGTAAATTTCATCATTGTATCTAAAATACAATTTATTGTTAA
>JAJJLU010000785.1:0-18872 GCA_023807065.1 Isotricha intestinalis
ATCCCCAATCCCCAATCCCCAATAAAATCCACTCCGATATTTATTTAATAATTATATAAAAAATATTAAAGAAATTATAATAGATAAAATTAAAATTTATAAATCTAAATTAAAAAATCAATAAATTCAACAATAATAACAGATTAATATTTAATAGAAAGGAAATTAATTAAAATTTAATAATTAAATGTGAATTCCAAACATTATTACAATAAAAAATATAATTTACAACCAAAAAAAAGAAAACTAAATATTAATATTAAACATATTATTATTATTAAAAATAATATATTAGAATTCTTTTATATGTTCATAGACCGAAAAAGTCATTCCAAACCTATTCATTTCAGTAAAATAATCTTTAAAAAATAATATTTTTCTACAAGAAAAAAACTAAATTAAATTTTATTAATTTTATTCTAAATTTTAACTTATAATACTGAAAAATTTGTTAAAATGCAATTCTTATGAAAAAAAAGAAAATAATCAAGAAAAACATAATTAAGTGAAATTTTAATAAGAAATATATAATATTCTATTTTATTATTTATTATTTAATAAATAATATATTTGAATAAAAAATAATTTGAATTTGAATAATGTCGAAGAACTTATGCTTCTTTTATATCTTTAATATCACCATGTTTTATATAAACATAAATTTTTAAAAATTTTTAAATTATTTAATTATCAATGTCAAATAATATAAAAAAAAATAGATCAAAATCAGAATCAAGAGTTAATTCTAATTTGACTTCCAATCATTCCATTATAAAATCAAAAAAATCAATAGCTCAATTAAATAAAGAATATATAGAGTATTGTGTAAATTTGAGTCATGATAAAAAGTATATAAAATTAAGAGAAACAGAAAAAAATAGAATGTTAAAAAGATGTAAAATTTGTAAAGATTTTAAAAACGAAAAATATTTTCTATTTTGTATTTATTGCCAAGATGCTTATCATTCTTATTGTATAAATTCAAAAAGAAAAAATATTCCTAAAAATAGAGAATGTATAATATGTCCAAGATGTAAAGAAGAAAAAAAAAAATCTAATTTATTAATTAATTATAAACAATTAAAAATAAATGATATATTTTCGAAAAGAAAAAATTCGAAATCTCCTTTTAATAAAAATATTTATTTAAAAAAAAAGGACAAAAAATGCTTTAAATGTAACAAATCATTAGATGAAAAACAATCTAGTTGTCAATGTGAGAAATGTGGAAATTTTTTTCATCAAAAATGCTTTTCAAATGAAAATCCAAATAGTAAAATTTTATGTCAATCATGTGAAATATTAATTAATAACACATTAAAATCAACAAAAATAAATGATTTTTTTAAATCAACCAAAAAATACTTAGGTTTAAAAAGAGATAATTCAAAATCAATAGATAAAAAATTAGAATCAATGATAAGAGAAGATTTTAACATATATATCACAATAACAAAAGAAATATATAATACTCGTAAAATTGCAATATTTAATGATGGAAAAATGAAATTACCAAAACAATTAAATTCAATACAAAAAGAAAAAATGAAAAAAAGTTTATTTCGTGCTTTAGAAGTTAAAAACATTTTATTTAGTGATGATTTAGTATATATTGATAAAGATTGTCCGGAATCAATGAATAATTCATTATTAGAACCAGATATAAAAGAAATAGCATATTATAATAAAGAAATTTATTATAAATTTAAAGAAAGAAGTAGAAAAGGAGAATATCCTCCAGTTGAAATCATAGATGATCCAATTCAAAGATTTATTGTTAAAGCAATTGATGATATTTCAATGAATACTCTTATTTGTGAATATACTGGGGAAGTTACTTTATTAAGAAAAAAAATATTTGATAGAAATGATAGTATTATGGAATTAATTAGAACTCCAAGTTCTGATACTAGTTTAGTTATTTGTCCTGAAAAATTTGGTAATTTAGCTAGATTTCTTTCTGGGGTTAATAATTTTGATATTAATTTAAAAAAAAAACAAAATGTTAATTCTTTAAGAATGAGTATTGATGGGACTGTTCATATATTGCTAATTGCAAAGAGAAATATTAAAAAAGGAGAAATTCTTTATTATGATTATAATGCAGGAGGATATAATCAATATCCTACTTATGATTTTGTCTAGATTTTTAATTATAGTTTAAATAAGGTTTAAGATAAGAAATATTTGAATTTTTATTTTGTGAATTATTTTTTTTATTTAATTATTATAAAATATTTCCGTCAAAGAAAAACCGAAAAAAAATTGATAAATTTTTATTAATATATTAAAGATTTAATAAATTAAATATTAATGAATAAAATAAAAACATTAAAAATGAAAAATGAACAAATAAAAAACCGATTAAAGATAATTTATTTTATTTATAATAAAAATTTAAATTATTCTCTAAAAAATACAAGAAATAAAAACTTTATATAAATATAAATGAATAATAAATAATTTCTTTCCATTCCAATTACAATTCCCCAGAAATTTAAATTTTTTTCAAATAAAGAATCAATAGAAAATAATAAACAATTAATGAATTAAAAAATAACTTAAACAATTAAACATTTAAAATTAATAAAAAACAATGGAAAAAGTTTATGCTCATATGTTAAGTTTAATTCCAGATTCAGTAGATTTTGACTTTATCTCAGTAAAAACAAATTCAACAAGAAAAATATATTTAGATAACACTGCAGATATATCAATAATATTTCTTATAGAAAATGCAGAAGGATTTATATTTGAACCAAGTAAAGGAGTAGTTCCAAAAAATTCCAAATTAGAAATTAATGTACAAATAAATCCAAATTTAGCTCATGTACTTGTTGGAAATGCTAAAATAGTATTAGATAATAAAGTTTCAAAAATAATAAAAATGAGTTGTATATCAAAATATGCTAGATTACAATTAAATATAACATCTCTTGATTTTGGAATTGTTCAAATAGGAAAAACTGTAGAATTAAATTTAATTGTTATAAATGATGAAAATGTTCCAGCTAATTTTGTTATTGAAAAAACAAGCGTTCAACCAGGGAAAAATCCTGAATTTTTTTTCCTTTCTGAAAAAAAAGGAGAAGTTCCTCCAAAATCAAATTTTTTAATTAAAGTAAAATACAAACCTTTTTTTCCAAATATTATCTCTAATGAAACTTATGTTTTAAAAGTTCAAGGAGGAAATTTAGTTAATTTTACTTGTACTGGAAGTTGTTCTGCTTTAAAAACTTGGATAGGAAATAAATATATTAATTTTAAGAGTGTAGAATTAGGAAGTCAAATGACCAGATTATTTAGAATTCATAATGATTCTTCTGTTCCAACAGAATATCAAATTTATCATGATAATTCTGGTCCTTTTAAATTTGATAATTTAAATGGTATTATTCCATCAAAAGGTAATATTAGAGTGAATTTAACTTTTAAACCTTATGAATGTATGCTTTATTATCAAAGGATTTTTGTTTTAATTAAAAATCATAATTTATTAACGCTGGATGTTTATGGTGCTTGTCATGATTTATTAAATAAAATTCCTATTTTGGAACAAAAACAAATTGATTTATTTAGATATAAATTATCAAAAGGATTTTATTTACTTGGGAAAAGTCATTCAAGTGAAAGTTCCAAATTAAGTAAAAGTGTTGCTTTTAAAACAAATTCAAGCAAAGACAATCCAGGAGAAGATGTATTAATTGATTTCATAAATCCTACTCAATTACATAAAGAAATGTTTTGGCCAATAACTTCAAAATCAAGATTAATATCTTTTGATGTTGATTATATTGATTTTAATTATATTGAAGCTGGAAGCTGTAGTGAAGGTTATCCTGTTCATGTGTATAATAATTCTAATGAAAAAATTAAAATTAAATGGATTTATGATAAACCAGTAATTGTATCTAATTTAGTTAAAGGATTTAATATATTTAATGTTGAATCTACTGTTTTTATTGTTCAACCTGAAGAAAGTGTTATTACTCCAAATGGTCAAGCTGAATTTAAAGTTTATTTTAAACCGAATAAACCCGAATTCTATTTCTTCAGCGATATTCCTTGTTTAGGAACTTTAATAACACCATATAATAAAAATGTAAATAATCCAAATAAAATGACAACAAATAAATTAACAAATATTAATAAAAAAAAATTAAGTGAATTTGGTAAAGGAATGATAAGTAAATCAATTGATACAAATCCAATCTTTTCATCAAGAAATACAGGTAGTACTTTATTTAAGGCAAATACTGTTAATAATAATAATTCAGCATATTTTGACCCTCCAATTCCAACAACATTAAGTTTAGTAGGACATTCTTTTCCTCCTGAAACTCAAATATTTATGCCAATATATGAATTAACACCAAAAAAAGAAATTTTCTTCCCTCCAGCAACAATAAACCAAAGCTTATTTCAAACTTTAAAAATCCAAAATAAAAGTGATACTCCATTATATTATAAAATAAATGATGATCCAAATGATATATTTAGAATATATAAAAAAATAGGATATATTCCTGCAAATGAATTTAATTTAATTTGTATAGAATTTTGTCCTAAAGATACAACAGTTTATAGATGGCCTCTTAGAATAATATTTAATCATGATTCTTCAAATCCAAAAACAATTTTAGTAAATGGTTTATGTACTGATCCAGTAATTGAATTAGAAGGAATCAAAAATGAAATTTATTTCCCTCCTTCATATATTGGTATGAAAGCTAAAAAATCTGTTACTTTAAAGAATTTATCACCAATTAAAATATCTGTTGAAATTAATATTTCTCCCTGTGAAAATGGAGTTATTGATGTTAATCCTAAATATTTAGAAATGGAAACTAATCAAATTAAAACATTTGATATTTTCTTAACTCCAAGTCAAAATAAAGAAATAATAAGTAAATTAACAATTCAAGCTGAAAGATTATATGATCCTCAAAATGAAAATTATGGTATTTTTAATCCTAAAGCTACAGATAGTGAAAACAATGAAAATCAAAAAACTATTTTTGACAGAAGACCTTATATAAGAGAAATATCAATATTAGGAAAGGGATCTGATGGTGATTTAACAATTAAACCTGAAGAAATTGATTTTGGAACAGTAAAAGCAGGATTTCATAAAAAATTATCTTTTTCAATTTTTAATCCAACAATAACTAATTTTTATATTAAATTAGTTCCAAAATATACAAATAAAAATGCATACAACAATCCAACTTCAGCTGCTGAAGATATTATATTTGATTTTATGGAAGGAATGGTTAATTCATTTTGTAAAAAAGAAGTTAATGTTACTTTTAAACCTTGTACAAGAGCTTCAATTGATTTTTATGTTGATATTATTACAACTAGTAATCATAAAAATAAAGAAGAACAAAAAAATGATATTCCTATTCCTGAAGAAAAAAAAAGTACTTTAAGAATATGTGGACAAGGAGATTATCCTTTAATTAAAATTGTAGATTTAAGAAATAATTTAATTAGTTCTTCTACTTTATGGAGAGATTTTAATGTTGATGAAGCAAATGAAGAATTACAAAAAGAATTAACACAAGAAGAAATCTATTTTGCTCAAAGTGTTGGAAGTAAAATAGAAAATACAATGAAAAAACTAAAATTAATTAAATTTGATTTTGGAAAGCATATTTTAAATAAAAAAGAAGGAAGTAAATCTATTGATGTGTTTTTAACTTTAAAAAATTATGGAGGTGTCTCCAGTGAATTTTCTTTTAAATTTCCTGATGATGCTGCAATTAAAAGAGAAATATGGATGGATCCTGTTGAACCAACTTCAAGTGATAAAATTGAATATCATGTTATGAAAGAACATATTTTTTCAATTGAACCAAGAAAAAGCAAATTAGAACCTAATGAAACATGTAATATAAAATTAAGATATAATATAAAAGAAAAAGGAAAACATAAATTAAGAATTATATTCCAAATTTTAAATGGTAAACCAATTATATTTGAATTATTTGCTGAAACTTTAAGCGATAAAGTAGGTGTTTTAAATATACCTAAAAATGTTTTAGATTTTAAATATGTTCCTATTGGTTATATGAATTATATTTGCTCTCCTATTACTTTAATTAATAAAAGTGCTGCCAAAATTAAATATTATATTAACTCTGATGAAGTACAAAAGTTTAATCATGAAAATGATAACTTTGAAATATTTAAAATTGATAATAATATTGGAGCAATTGGTCCAGGAGATAAACATTATATAATTGCACATTTTAGACCATTGACCAGTAAATTTTATAAATTAGAACTTATTTTAAATTATACTGATGAAATAAATTTATATACTGAAAAAATAACTATTCAAGGAACTGGATATCATCCATTGAAGTTTGCTCCTCCAGAAGAAATTTCTCCTTTTCAAAATATGTCAAATAATATGGTTTGTAATAATTATAATGGTGAAATGATTCAAAAATGTGGTTTTAATATTGAAGAATTAGATTTTGGAAAATTAACGTTGAATAAACCAAAAAATAAAACATTTATATTATATAATTATTCAAAAACCAATTCTTTTAATTATGATTTTGCAGAACCTGGATTTTTAGTCAATGATGAACTAACTATTCATCCAAATAAAGGAGTTATTGAACCAGGAGAACATAAATTAATTAAAGCTATTTTAACTCCAAAATATACTTTTAGTGAATATGAAGGAGATATACAAGTTAGAATTAGTTGGAATACTAATGAAAATAATACTAAAAATAGTGCTAATTTGAAATTAAATGCTTTATCTCAATCTTTAAATCCAAATGTTAATGTTAATAATTCAGTTCCATTAGGTAATACTATTACAAAAATGGAAAAAGAAAATTTATTCTTAAGAATAATTAAAAAGGTTGCTTATAAAGATACATCTTCTCAACAACACTTAAAAGAAGAAGTTAATATTTGCTTCATTGAAAAAATATTAAAAGAAATTACAAAAGAAATTTTAAGTAGTCCCTCTTTTGAAAATGAAATTTGTGAAAAAATTGATAATCAACCTTTAAGTTTATATGGTTGGACTGATGATTCTGATGTTTCAACTTTAGAAAACGCAAGAAAAAGTTATTTAGATAATTTATATAAAGAAGCAAATAATTCTTTAGATAATACTTATATATCATTTGGTAAAAAATTGATTTCAAGTCCGATGAGGAGTACTCACAGACATTCAACAAATACTCTAAAATATAACAAAAAAAGAGATTATTATGATGAAGAAGAAGACTATAACATTCAAGATAAATATATGGAAGAATTATTAACTAAATATAAATTAAGTATTCCTGAAGTTAATGAAAAATTAATTGTAGTCAATGAAGATTCTAGAAAAATAATTTCTGATGTTATTATGGAAAATACTATTTATAATATAGTTAGTGAAGCTGTTTATGGAGAAACTGATTTAACTGAAAAGCCAAGAATTTATTTTTTTAGTGATAAAAAACCATAATTTTTAAGATAATAGTTTCAATAATTATTGATAATAAATTAATTTTTTAAGATTTATAAAATATTTAAGTATTAAATTTTCGAAAAAAAAGGAAGAGATTTAATTTTTGAATATTTAAAAAGATTTTATTATTTTCATAAAAATTCAAATTTAAATCCTTTAAAATAAAATAAAAATTTTATTTTTTAATATTTCCATTTTCATAATATTTATTCGTTTTAATAGAAACCAATCTTGATTTTTTAATATTTTTATCCCTCATACTTTGACTTTCACTTACATTTGAAATATTTTTATATCTATTTTCAGAAAGTTCAGAACCACTCATTTTAGAAGAATTATTTCCAGTATTATCTCCAATTAATTCCCTTAATTTTTTTTGCATTTTTTCAACTTCTTCTCTTTGATGACTCATTTCTTCAGCATTTTGTCTTTGTTTCCTTATTAATTCTTCAGCAGATAAAATTTTAATATTCTTTATATCACTCAATACTTTATTTTGGCTTCTATTTGTATTAATATTAGGTAATTTATCAACTCTATTTCCTCTTGCAATTTTAGCTTTATTATTTTCACTTAATAATGCTTCATCTTTTGCAGCTCTAATATCACCTTTAATTTCCTTTATATTTTGATCTGTGTTTAAGAATGTATTGTTATTGGTTAATTCAATAAATTTTTTTTCGATATCATTTATATTTTTCATTATATCTGCTAAATTTTCTCTTATATTTGAACATTCTTGAATTAATAATTGATTATCTAATCTTATATCTTTCATCATTTCATTTTTTTCTATTCCTACTCTTCTTCTTTCTGATCTTTTATCTATTAATTCTTTTAATACATTATTTTTTTGATGATAAATTTCTTTTTCTATATTTTTAGTTTGTAATTTCATTTCTGGACTTATAACTTGAGATTCTTTTTTTCCATCATCAAAATTATATAAATAAGTTTGATATACTTGAAATATTTTATCAATTATATCTTTTTTACTTTCTAATTTATCTTTTAATATTGTATTTAATGATATATCTATTGATTTATATAAGTTTTTTAATCTATATAAATTTTTCTTCGTATCTGATAATTCATCTCTATAAGTTTCTATACATTTTTGATTATTATCTATTAATTCTCCTATATTTAATAATTCAGCATATAATAAATTAAATCTTTTATAAAAATCAGAATGTAAAGATTCGAAATTTTTTATTTGTTCTTCAATTGGTGTTTTTTCTAAAATTAAATTTTTAATTTGATATTCTAAAACAAATCTTAATTGTTCTAATCTATCATTAATTAATCTTTTTTCTTTTACTAATTTTTCTTTTCCTGATATTTTATTTTCATTATCAGTTAATAATTGATTCATTTGATTTAATTTTAAAGTATTAAATATATAAGTTTCCATTAATTCTTCATTATTAACTTTTAATTCTTTTAAATGATTTTCCCATTCATTAATTTTTTCATCATAATTTTTATTATCTTTATCTTTTTTCATAATTTCATTATCAGTTTCTTTTTTTTTTTCTTCGAAATCTTCTAAAAAATCTTTAAATCCTTGTTCTTTTTCTCTTAATTGAGTTTCATATTTATCTTCATTTTTTTCACATTCTAAATTGAATTTTTTCTTTTTATCTTCAATCATTTTATCTATTTCATTTTTTTTATCTACTAAAATTTGATGCATATTTTCTAAACAATTTGCTATATTTGTATTTGTTTTATTTCTCATATTTTCAATTTCTAATTTTCTTTGTTCAAATTTTTCTTTTGCAATTTTAATACAATTTATTAATTTTGTTGTTTCAATCTGTTTATCTTCTTTTTGAACCTTAAATTCTTTTTTCATTACTCCTAATTCATCTCTTATATTTTTAATTTCATTTTCTCTTTTTTCTTTTAAAGTTTTAGTCACTTTTTCTTTTTCATTTTCTTTTTCTTTTACAGCTTTAACTTTATTTTCTAAAATTTCAGTTAAATTTGTTCTTTCTTTATCTAAAGCATTAGCATTATTTTGTATTAATTTTTCTTTATTTGATTGAAATTCTCCAATTAAATTTTGAATAGCATTTTTTTTCTTTTTAAAATCATCAATTTTACTTTGATAAATTGGTTCAGTTAAATAAACAATATCTTTATAATTAAAGTACATTTTCTTTGGTAAAATATTAACAGGATTAAAAGATAAATAATTAGTAATAATAAAAGGATAATCATTACTAATACAAGTAATACAAGAAACAAAAATACTTCCATCTTCAGAACATGAATATAATAAATGTAAATTTCTAGAAACAACAACTGAATTAATAGGTGCAGTATGAATAAATATTTCATTATATTGAGGATGATCAACATTATTAGAATCTTTATTCATATTTTGAATAGGCCATAAACAACTTCTTAAACTTCCTAAATTAGTTCCAAAAATGACTGTATCATATTTTTTTATTATTAAACAAGTTTGATAAATTGTATCTGAATACCATTCCCAATGTTTATCTTCTTTAGAACCTTTATATACTCTTTCTCTTTTATCTGCACTTGTTATTAAACAATAATCTAATGATGGATCATATGCAAAGTCTAATATAGTTCCACTAAAATCACTTATTTTTAATATTACATTCTCATTATCTTCTTCTCTTTCAAGTTTTAATTTTGGATTTGTACTCATTCCTTCCATTAGTCTTTTCTTCCAATTTAATTCCCATCCAATAATATTAATACTATTATCATTAAAATGAGCAATAATAGATTTAGTGTCATTTACAAATAATAATTTAGTTGGACAGGGAACTTTAGTGATCATATATTCATATTCATATGTAGAAATATTAAATATATTTATTATAAATTCACTTTCAAATTCACTTGTTGCAAAAGCTAAATAAGTTCCTGAATCATTAAATACTGCACCTCTACAATACATTGCTATTTTAAATACTTCTTTTATTTCTTGTCCTAAAATTGCATATAAATATCCTGAGTCTTTATATGCACAAAAGAAACATTTTCCTAATGGACTAAATGCTAATGATATTGGAGCTTCATCTAATTTTTTATGAATAAATAATTTGTAATCTACGCTATCTTTATAAAAATTTGTTCTTTTAAGAATATAATTTTGAATTCCTGCATCAAAATTTTTTTTTCCTGAAAATACTTCATCTGGATATTTTTGAATTTGATTGTAAATAAATAAATCTTGAGAATTTTCACCATTATTTACTATTAAAAAGTTAGGAGTGTTTGTTAAATGCAATTTATTTGCTTTATATCCTAAACCTGTATTTTCTAGTATTTCACTTATAAATGTAAATGATGGTGATTCTTCAATTAAATCTATTTTATATTTATAATAATGGAGATTTACTTCAGTTAAGGTATAATTTATTTCTCCTGTTTTTTTTAATTCTCTTTGTTTTAAAACTTGAGAATCTGGTTTATGAATTGAATCACCATTTATTAAAATAAATTTAGACATTTTTGAATCAATGGTAATTGAATAATTTGCAGAAGGAATTTGATTCAATTTTTCTATACTAACTACTTTAACTTTTGCATTATAATTACTATCAGTTATAATTTGTAAAATAAAAACAATAGGAGAATTAGTTAAAAATAAGAATATAAAATCACCTCTAGTTATAATATATTTAATAGGATTATTCTTTGCACTCAGAGATAATTTTTTTTCAGTGTTTTGAAAACTAGGTAATAATCCAGTTTGATTAGGATGAATAAAGTAATCTAAATAAAAAGGTCTAACTGAATATTTAGGTGTAAAATCTTTAATTTTGATCCATTCTTCTTTAATGAAACACATATAATCAGCTCTTATATATAAAGGATTTTTTTCTTTAGTCTCTTCATGTATTCCAAATCTATATATTTCAAACCATTCATTTTGAAAAGAAATAATAATTCCTTGTAATTTATCGCTTTTAATAAATTCAGCATCAGTAATAATTTCTTCACTTTTATCATAAAAAATATGATTAGTTTCAATTTTTCTTTTCATACTATCATATTCAATTAAAATAACAGAATTATGTGAATATAATAAGAATTGATTTTTAGGGTTTTTATATGGAGAACATTTAATTCCTTCAAAATTATAATCAAAATCTTCAATTGCAAGTAATAATCCAACAATATAATTCCAAATAAATACTTTTGAATGATTGTCATTATCTACATCTCTTAATATAATTAAACAAAGATCACCTTCTTCTTGAGCTACACAATCATAAACATAACTATTATAATCTACATATGCTCCAAAATCTAATATTATTTTTTCTCTTAAAACATTGCAATCTAAATTTATAATTTCTACTTTTCCAGAATAATATTTTTTATCTTCATTAGGATTCACTTTTTCTCCTATAAAAAGTAAATTTTCCATTGTTGAACTTTTTTGACGATAAATTGAAGTGACAATTGAATCTGTTTTCAAAGGAATAAATTTCTGTTTTTTTGTTTCATAATTTTCAAAAATTAAATTACAACCTGAAATATAAACATATTCATCAGTTTCATTTAATATTACACAATTTCTTCTAATCCATAAATGATATGAAGATAAAGTTTTAAAAGGTTGTATACTTATTCCATTTGATATTGAATCATTTGATTGAACTGAGGGATCTCTCCATAATGGTTTATGATTTATTACTTTCATAAGTCTATTTTCTTCTTCATCTGAAAGTAAATTTGACATTTTTATTTTTTTTTTTCTTAAAAGTTTTTTATTATTGAATAGTGGTTATATTTTTATTTAAATAATATAAAATATTTTTATTTTTTTTAATCATTAAATAATTAATCAAAAAATTAATTATGAAATGAGTAATTTATAATAACTAAAAGTAGGAAGAGATATAAATTATAAATTAATTATATTATAAAAAATTGAATTAATTTGCTTTTTTCATAAGAACATTTGTTTTAAATCCTCTTATAGTTTTTTGTTTGGATTTTATTAATTTTATATTTTGATTAGGTGAAATTGGTTTTGGAGGATATGATATACTTTTACTTTTACAATGTTTAGATGATTTAATTAGATTAATAGGACTTAATTTGTTATTATTAATTAGATTTTCTTTTCTAAATATTTGATTTGAATAATGAATGTTATATTTATTTATTAATTTTTCACATACTAATCTTTGTATATTATTTAAATGTTTTTTTCTAATATTATATTTTTGTAATACCAATTTATTGAAAATGTTCAATAAATATTTCTTTTTTTCATTTCTATTAAATATATTATTCCATATATTACATTCTTCTTTATTTGCTTGAATAATATCTAAAACATTTTTTATTTTATTCTCTTGAACAAATGAATTTTTATTTTTTCTTAAATTTTTTCTATCAATTAAAAGATTTAATTTTGAAATCTTTTTATTTAAGACATTTAATTTTTCAAAAAATAAATTATTAGTATTATCCATAGATATATTTTTTTTTCTTAAAAAACTTAATTCTAAATGATAAGCTTCTTGTATTTCAAAGATTTTTTCAATTAATAATTGAACTTCTAATTCAATAACTTCAATATCAATATTATTTAAATATTCATTAGTGTAAAAAATGTCAAAATCATTTTTTAAATTTTCAAAGTCAAAATTCATAATTTCATCATCATTTTCATTACTAATTTTATTAAAAGAAGAAACACTATCAACGGAACAATCATTATCTAAATATTTTTTATTAGTTTTTTTAGTAAAACATATTATTTCATCATTTTCAATTCCATTTTCAAATTCTTTATCAATAATTGCTTCATCAATAGATTTAAAATTATCATCCGATTTATTTTCATTAAAATGAAAACTATTAAAATTAAATAAATTAAAATTATTATTATTATGATTCATTCTTAATATATCTTTGCTATTGTCTCTTATACTTGAAGCAGAAGTTTTATAATTTCCACTTGAATTACTTTTCATTGATAAATTATAAGAATTGTGTTGTTTTCTTGTTTTAACTCTTTGAGAATTTAATCTTTTAATATTATTTAAGTTTTCTCTAGTTTCTTTACTTTTTCTTATAGTATAATTTCTACCTGAAACACTATTACATAGAGGATTATTCATAGAATCATCCATTGAAAATTGATTTGTTGAAGAATATATTATTTTTGAATGATTAGCAGTATCTTCACATGATTTATTATGTTTTAATTTAACGTTATTTTTTTTAGTTATATTATTTTCTTTTATTTTTTCAAATGTTGAATTATTATTAAATGATTTTTTAGTTGTTATTGTTTGTTGTTTTGATATTGACTTATTATTTATTGATAATCCTGTTTTTTTTATTAACTTTGAATTTTTTTTAATATTATTTTTCATTATTAAATTATCGTTAATAATTGTACATTTCATTTTTATTCTCATGAAATCAATTGAATTATGAAACACTGATTTTGGATTTTTTAAATTTTTTGAATTTATCCATTTAGTTTCATTAAAAGGAAAAAAATCTCCTTCACATATTAAATTTTCATTCCTAAAAATTTCATAATTAATAAGAGACTTTATTTCTTTTAATTTTAACGAAATTATTATTTTATCTTCAATTACATCAATCATATTAAAAACATGTTGTACACCTTTAATTATAAAAATTAAAATAATATTATCATCTTCATTTTCCATAACCTCATAAATCGAAGGAAAAACTTCAAATATTTGAATATGAATATTCATTTTTTTTTTAATATATTATTTATTTAATAATATATAAAAATTAATATAATTAAATATTTATATTTATTTATTTTTTGTTAAAAAATTAAGCATATGTCTTAATAATTCACCTTCATTTTCTTCTTTTTCAATCCATTTTTCATATTTTTTATTTTCTTCATGAAAGCTTTGAATTTTTGAAGTAAGTTGATTTATTTTTTCATTTAATCTTTTAATTTCTTTTTCCTTCTTATCAATTTTTTCATAAATACCTTTAAATTGACTATTTTCTCTTGAATAATCTTTTTTAAAATTAAAATTAGAAGATCTTGGAGTTTCAATAAAAGCTTTAAAACCTTCACCATTTTCATTAGTAATTTCAACTTCATTATCATCAATTACATTAGGAGGAATTATACTTATTTTTTGATTACTATTAATTCTGAATAAATTTGATTGACTATCTGTTTTACTAACTAAAGAAGGAGCATAAGATATGGAATCACTTATTAAATTTGGCATTTTTGGCATTGATATAACATATGATGAAATTATTGATCGAGTATCATGTAGTTTAATGTCTTTTTCATTATGCTCATCATCAATTCCTAAATCTTCATCTATATCCTCATCTATATTCTCAGTATTATTTTCATTTTTTGTTATACTTTGATTTGGTGTTTGTTCTACTTTTACTTCTTCTATTAATATTTGATCATTTTTTAATATATCTTCATTGTTGTTTATATAATTTAATTTTGGAGATTTTTCATTTTCATTTTGGTTTTCTATGTTTGATTTATTTTCATTATTTTTAAAATTTTGTATTTGTTTATTTAAGGAAACAGGAGAATTTAAATTACCATGTAAATTATTTTTTACGGGACTTGATATATTTGATATTCTTTTGGTTATATCTTCAAATTTACTTTCTTTATATAAAACAGCTGCACTTTTGTTTTCTTCTGGAATATTTGTAATTATATCATTAATATCAATTTCATTATTTATTTCATTAACCATATCATTATTAATATTATTATTTAAATTATTATGAATATCATTACTAAAACCATTATTAATATTATTATTATTAATATCATTCTTTAAATCATTATTTATATTATCATTTTTTTCCTTATTATCACTTTTATTATCTTTATAACAATTAATATCTATATTATTATCCATATCTTTTTTATTAACTTCATTTTTATTTTTTGTTAATTCATTTAATATATTTTGTGTATAATTATTTGGAATTTTATTGATTAAAGAAGCATTAGAATTATTATATAAAACAACATCTTTAATTGGAAGATCATTTCTTACAGTATGTTTTCCTTCTTTATATGTTTGAGCTTTACTTAAAGTTTCCTTTCTTTCAAAATTTAAAGTATGTCTTTGATTTCCTTCTAAAGAATCTTTACTTAATTTTTCTTTTGTAATTACTATTTTAAAATCTTTATATCTTTCAGTTTCTTTTTCTTTACTTAAATTTTTTTTATCTTCTTCAACAATTTTACTAACACTCATTACATTATTTTTATTATTTAATTGAAAAGAACCTTTTGATTTTATATCAAAAGAATTATTTCTTCTATGACTTGACTTTATTATTTCTTTATTTTCATCTTTGAATACTTGATTAATATTATTTTTCATATCTTGTTTTTTTCCTTTTTCATTTTCTTCTTTATTTTCATTAAGAACTCCAATATTTGTTTTTCCACTTTGTTTATCATCATTTTCACATTTTCTATAATTAATATTTTTATTATTTGAAATCAATGATTCATCTTTTTCTCTTATATTATTATTAATAGAAATACTATCTATTCTAATTGGAGAATTATTTCCTTTTCCCACTTTACTGATAACTTTCTTTTTTTTTGCACTAAAACAACAAAACAAAGAACTTTTTTCTTTATCTTTTTTACTTTTAAAAGGAGAAAGATCATTTTTATTATTTCTATTATATTTATAATTGTTCATTTATTTTATTATTTTTTAAAAAGGAAATAAAATTTTATTTTTTTTAATTTAAAGTTTTCTTAAATAAAATAAAGTCTTTGGTTAAATAATTCTCAAAAAAAATTATTTTAAATGTTATTTAAATTTGAGAAGCAGCATTTAATTTATTACAAGTATCTTCTAAAATAGTCAATAAAGTATCTTCAGTTAATTCTCTATCTTTTCTTTCACCTTCAACATCAGCTTTCATTTTAGTAATCATAATTCTTAACATTTCTAAAATAGCTTCTTCAGTTTCTTCTCTTGTTTTTTTATCTTCATTACAAATACTTTGTAATTTTGATATTTCTTCTAAAATTTTTTTAGATATAGCTTCATCATTTTGTTCTCTTTCACCTTGTTCGAATTTAACTAATCCTTGTAATTTTGGGAAATCATTCTATATAGAATTTAATATTAAAAATTACCTCTAAATATGTTTTTAAATTTTCTATACATTCATATCTATTTCTACTTTCTTTTGATATTTCTATTTTCAAAGCATTAAATTTATCATCTATTAATATTGAAAATCTTCTTTCAATTTCTTTTCTTAAATCACTTTCTTGATTTATTCTTTCGTTTATTTTATTTTCTAAAACTTTCACATAATTATTTTTTGCTTCTGTATATGAATCAAATTTTGCTCTTTCATCTTCAATTTGTTTTTGGATTTTGTTAATATTATCTTTTACGATTTGAAATTTTTTTTGAGTTTGTTCGTTTATATCATTTAATCTTTCTTCTGTTCCTGTTATTTTTTCGTGAAGAGCTTCAAAATTTGTTGCTCTTTCTCCATCAATTGAATTCTAAGTGATTTAAATTAAATTATTTTAATTTACATTTATTCCACTTTTATTTCCCTTTGGTGAATCCATATTTTTTCTTATATGGTGTTTATATAAAAATTATTTTTATAATTTTAATATAATTTTATATTTATATTTTATTTATTATTATTGTTTTTAATTTAATTAATCTTATTTTTTGTTATTTATTGTTTTGATAATATAATGTATTATGATTTAAAGAAAATGATTTAGAAAATTAAGATTAAGTTAAATTTATAAGAGATATTCAAAAGCATTGTAATTAAAACGAATAAAAAAGAAACTAAGACTTTTAAAGAAATTACAAGATTAACCAATATTTCAGCAAAGAAATGTAAAGAAACTCATAAAGAAAAATATATTGAAGATTTATTAAATTATGTTAAAGAGAAAAATATTCAATATCAAATGATAAAATGAAGAGACATAATTTGTTTTTAAAAAAAGAAATAATCCCTCATTTAATTTTTAATTATGTTATTAATCTAATAATAAAAAAAAAATAAATAAAAAAATTAAAAACATATAATAAATCTCTTAAATAAAAAAATGGCAACAAGAGGAAGAACTCCAAAGTCATCAATACCAAATAAAAAATATAGAACAGAAATAACAGAAGAACAAGCTCAAGAAATAAAAGAAGCATTTGATTTATTTGATTCAGAATCAACTGGAGTAATTGATGCTAAAGAATTAAAAGTTGCAATGAGAGCTTTAGGATTTGAACCAAAAAAAGAAGAAATAAGAAAAATATTAAGTGAAGTTGATAAAGAAGGAGAAGGAAATATTAAATATGAAGATTTTCTTGATATAATGACTCAAAAAATGTTAGAAAGAGATCCTGTTGAAGAAATGAAAAAAGCTTTTCATTTAATTTGTGAAGAAGGACAAGATAAAATTACTTTGAAAAGTTTACAAAAAGTTGCTAAAGAATTAGGAGAAAATATGACTGTTGAAGAATTACAAGAAATGATTGAAGAAGCTGATAGAGATGGTGATGGAGAAATTGGAGAAGAAGATTTTCTTAAAATCATGAAGAAGACTAATTTATTTTAATTTTTATTTAAATTTTTTTTAAATTTTACAAAAAGAAACACAAGTAAATATATTTTAATCTTTATTTTTGTAATAAAATTGATGTTTGAAAATATGATTGTAGTTTCATTAATATAAAAAGAATGTAAAAGAAAAAAAGAGGTAATTTAAATTTTTGTGTATTCTTTTAGTTTTATGATTCTTTTTTAAATTTATATATAATATTTAGAAAAATATTATCAATTATTCTTTAGATTTTAATTTTAAAATTATTTAATTAATATATTTTATAATATATATGGTTAATTGACAATCCTCTAATAATAAATCCAGATAGATTTTAAGAAATTATAGATTATATTGCATAGATGAGTAAATTCCCAACAAAAGGTTATCCAGAAATCTCTCTCTTAATAGTTCAGCATATATGACATTCATACTTTAATAATTTAATCATTTACAAATATTTAGTATATATTTGTATTTTCTTTTTTATTTTTTTTCAATTTTTTAATTTAAATATTTATAATTTTAAATACTTTTTCTAACTCTTATAACTTTATTTAAAAGGAATAAATATACATTAAGAAATAAATAAAAAAATATAAAAAAGTCATAATTCATTTTTCATTAAATATTATTATTTTATTGTTTATATTTTTCAGCAGCATGTGCTTTAATAGCAGCATTTCTTTCAATAGTTTTAGTTCTATCTTTATTAAATAAAAAGTTTTTCAATAACACAATAACAAGGTTTAATAGGTAAAAAAACCATTTGACCATTTT
>JAJJLU010000786.1:0-18852 GCA_023807065.1 Isotricha intestinalis
CAATCCCCAATCCCCAATCCCCATCACTCATTAAATTAATATTATTAACATTTATATAATAAATAAATTACTTAAACTTTAATTAATTTAAAAAAAATAATTTTATTTCAAACATTAAAAATTAACGATAAATAAAAATTAATATATATAAAATAAATAATTAAAAAAACTTAAATGGAATCATCATTTCATTTCACAAAAAGGTAACGACATCTTTAAATAACCAAAATAGAAAAACAGAAAAAAAAACAATTTATAATTTTCCTCCTCAAATCTCAACATATTCAAAGCGTCGAATAAAGCAGAAAATAATAGAAGACATAGACACATTAAATCCAAAAAATTTGAAAAATTTGAGAAATTCAAATTTAAAAAAAACTCAAAAAATAAAAAAATCAAAAAGCACAATTTTCAAAAATCAAATATCAAATAAAGGACCATGGACAGAAGAAGAAGATAAAAATTTAATATTATTAGTTGAAAAATACGGACCAGAAAAATGGTCATATATATCATCTTTTTTACCAGAAAGAATAGGAAAACAATGTAGAGAAAGATGGTTTAATCATTTATGTCCTACAGTTAATAAAACTTCTTGGTCTAAAGAAGAAGAAATTATATTATATTTAATGCATAAGAAATATGGTAATAAATGGAGTTTATTATGTAAATTTTTACCTGGAAGAACTGATAATACTATTAAAAATCATTGGAATTCTACTATGAAAAAAAAAATTGGAAATATTGAATCTGAATATAATTTGAAAATTAAAGGAAAAAACGAAAAAGAAATTGAAGAAGTTGAGAAAAATATTTTAGATAAATGCTTAGAAATTGTTAAAAAAGAAAATGAAAAATTTTTTGAAGAAAAAAAAAAAAATTATGAAAAGTTTAAAAACACTGATGTTGAAAATAAACAAAGTATTGGAAAGTTAAAGAAAATTTTGCTTTTTAGAACTCATTCAAAAAAAACTAAAAAAAGAGGAAGAAAAAGAAAAAATTTTAATTTGAAAAATAATAATAATAGTTTATTAGAGAACAAAAATAATGTTATTATGAATAATATTGTTAATAATCATAATATTTCTTTAAATGAAAGTAATAATAATAATTCTAATAATAATCTTATTAATCATAATATAATTAATGAAAGTAATAATGATTATTATTTTGATAATAAAATATTTAAAAAAAATAATAATAAAACTCCTATTTTAAATACAATTAAATTTAAATCTAAAAAAACAAATTTATCAACTCCTATTAAAGATTTTAATACAACAGCTTTTAATTCTCATATAATTAATAAATCAAATGATAATGAAATTTTAAATAAAAATACTATTGAAAAAAGTGCTTTTAATAAACAATTAATTTCAACTTTTAATGAAAATCCAATTTCTTTTTCAAATATAAAAACTCAACTTTTATTTACTTCTTCAATTAAAAAACCTGTTAAAATTATTTCTGAAGATAATAATTATTTAAATGATGATAAAAATATTCCTTCTTATTTAAATAATGAAAATATAACTCCAAATAAATCTATGGAAAGTTTAAAATTTGAAATTTTTAAAACCTCAATTCCTTATAAAACTCCTTTTACTTCTAATAAAAAAGATTTTAATTTAAATGAAGGTTTTACACCTTATAAAAATAATTTGAATACTCCTTTTAAAATTAATAATGTTAATCTTGATAAAATGTTTTTCAGTTCATTTAAACAAGATGTTGATACTCCAGCAAAGTAGAGTATAAAATTTTTAAGTATAAATATATATCATTTTAAATTAATATTTATTCATTTAAAAATGATTAAAAATATCTTTATTTGATTAATACAATAAAAAAAAATTATATGATATTTTAAATTAAATATTTATGAATTACTATTTATTATAAAAAAATTTTTGAAAATTACATATAGTTAATATTTAACAAACATTTAAAAAAAAATAAAAAAAATCAATAAAAAAATAAAAAATATATCTTTAAACAATATTTTTAATTCACATTCCAAAATCAATTGGTGCGAATTTAAACAAAGAATTACTAAAACCTTGTTGTTGATCTTGATATTTAATTCTTCTATAAATCATATGTTCAGAACTTAATCCAAATTTATTATAATTTTCTTTATGAATAGGATCTTTAAAATTACCACCTTGATCTATAATATCAAAACATACTTTACATATATCAATAGGTAACATTGGAGAAATATTACTTAAATTATTTATGTGAGTTAAATTTAAGTAATATTCATTTTCTATAATTTTATTACAAATTTTACAAGAACTTCCTAATGAAGGATCTATTTCAGAATTATATTTTGAGTTTGAATTAAATAATTCAGAAATTATTTCATCTTCATAATTATCTGATTTAAAATAAGTTAAATATACTGAAGTTTTATTTGATTTTTTTTCACAATTTAAACAATATAATATTTCATCTTCTTGATCATAATAAAATGCTTCCTTTTTTATTATTTTTTTTTTACAAATACTACATTCAAAAGTTAAATCTAAATCTTCACAAGGAAGAGGAACTATAATAACTGTTGTTCCATATGATTTTAGTTCCTTTAAATTAAGTTTAAAATCAGAATTCTTTAAAACTAAATTTTTATGCTTTTCTTTAATTAATATTTTTAATCTTAAATTATTTATAAATGGTTTATTATCACATTTACTATTTTCATAAGAATCACATTTACAATGTGAAAAACTAACATAAGGTCTATATAATAGTTTTTCCTTTGAATTTTCAGTAAAAATTTTTTCTAAAAGATTTTCAATATCATGAACAATTGGTTTAATTTCATCAGTAAAAATTTCATTAGAAATTGGATAATGTTTTAAATATTTAATATCATTTCCATCAATGATATTAGAAATACTAGCTTTTAAATTAATATCATCCCCCATACCATGATATTGAATAACATTATCTTTATCTAATAAAAATATTTTTAATTGACTATCAGAACTTTCAATTCCATTATTTTGATAATATAAAGGAAATAAATTATTTGAAGCAAAAATATATAAAGGAAAATTTTTATGGAAAATTTCTTCATCTCTGAATTCATTAAATTCTTTATCAAAAGGATATAATTCACCTCTATAAATTAAATACACATTTAATGAATTTTTTAAATTTTCAATTTTATTACTTATTTGTTTTAATCTATACATCATTTCCATTTTAGCAAAGTAATCTTTTGAACTAAGTGAAAAAACAACAATTAAACTTGGTGAATCTTCATTTTCATTTATTTTTAATTCAACAGGTTCTTTTGTATGAGAATTATATAAACTTATTTTATTAGGGAAAACTTCTCCTAATTGCAAAACACAAGATAAATAATCTAAATTTTTAGAAAAAGGAAATTGAATTAAATCTGAAGCTCCTTGAGAAATCAAATATTGATTTCTATCTAAAAAGTTTTGATAAGTTAATGAAACTTCTAATTTAAAATCTTTGTTCTTAATATAATCAAATTTTTGAGAATAATTATTATTAGGGTTTATTTTCATAAACAATTGATTTGTTTCGAATTTTGAAATATAAAATATTTTTTGTAAATTATATTTTTTCAATAATTTCCCTATTAATTTTGATACTATTTTTGTTTTATTAACGTATTCTAATTTATAATTTTTTGGATTTGCTCTTTTTTCATATTTAAATAATGTTTTTAAATCATTATTTAATTCTTTTACATTATCAGAATTTTTAACTTCACCAGTTAAAGTTTCATAAAAAATTAATTTAGGATAAATAGTTTTATCGGATTCATCATAAGAATAAATTCTAGTTTTTTTTAAAAATAAATTACAAAAAATAGGATGTTCTTGTAATTCATTTATATCTGAATTTTTGTCTTCAATAAATTGACATATTTTACTTTTAAAATCTTCATAATCATCTTTTTCAATTTGATTAACTTGAGATAATAAATTAAAAGTGAAATCTTTTGGGTTTAAAATATGTCTTACAATTTTATTATTATCAATTAAAATAATTTTAGTAGTAATTTTTCTTTCATTATCATTAGAAATATAATTAAATCTTTTATTTAAATCATCATTCTCTAAAAAATAAATTTCTAATGTTTCTTCATCAAAACCATTATTAATTGCATTTTTCCATATCGCAGAAGAAACAATTGCACTTTCTAAAATAGGACCATAAACAGGAATAAATGTAAAGTCACTTTTAGTTTTTTTTTTATAATCATCTATTTCTTTAAATAAAATAATTGAATTTGGCTCTTCAAAATTAAATATTAATATTAAAGTATTATTATTCATATTATTTGGAGATAAAGTAAAATAATCTAATTTTTGAGCTTCTTCTGATTTTAACATTTTTAACATTTTTATTTCTGAAGTATAAGGTTCGTATTCATTTATTGAATTATTATTAAAATTAAAATCAATATATTTTTCTAATAAAGGATTTAAAGATGGTATTTTTAGTAAATTTTTTTTTAAACTATTATATGGTTTTCTTACCCAATTAATATTATTTGAATTTTTAATTTGGGAAATAATAAATTTTTGAATTAAATTATATTGAGAATAATCATTTTTATTAATTGATATAATTGAAGTTACTGATAAATCAACCATATTATAAACTTCAGATTGTTCTAAAGATTCTTTAAATTTTAATATTAATAATTGTTTAGCTTCTTTCCAAGAAACATCTTTTAAATTTTCTATGTTATTATCGTTTTTTTTATCTTTATCAATCTTTTTATTTTTTTTATTTGTAGAAATTTGTTCCATTTCTTCTTCTTCTTCTTCTCCTTCATTTTTTAATTTTTTATTATTAATGTTATTTATTTCTTCTTTTTCTTCTTCAACTTTATTTTTATTTTTCTTTTTTATATTTTTTTTATTACCTTTCTTATTTTCAATCTCTTCTTCTTCTTCTTCTTTTTCTTCATTTTCTTCCTCTTCTTCTTTTTCTTCATTTTCTTCTTCTTCTTCTTCTTCTTTATTTTTTTTCTTTGATTTGAATTTATTGGTTTTAAAATTACTTAATTTTAATTTAGATTTATTATTTGATTTTAATGTAGATTGTAAATTTATTGTTTTTAACTTCTTTACTTTATCATCTTTAATTTCTTCATCATTTACAATTATTTCAAAATTATTATCATTTATATTTAAATCAGTTTCATTATTTAAATTAATAGTTTTATTTTTCAAATATTCTTTATCATTATCATTTTCATTATTTTGATACAATTTTTTTTTTGATTTAAATAAAGCAGGTTTTGATGTATTTTCTTTTTCAATAATTTTTTCTTTTTTTAAACTATTTCTTTTTTCCATATTATTATTAATATTATCTTCTATTTTTCTTGATGTTTTTTTTTCAAGTAAAGTTTTTTTTTTAAAAAATTGTTGATTTTTTTTTTCATTACGTATTTCTTCTTCTATCCTTTTATCTTCTAATTTTCTTCTTTCTATTTCTTCTATATTTTTTTTACTTTCATGTCTATCTAAAAGTTTAATAGAAGCAGCTGTTGAACTTGCACAACCCATTTATAATTTTAATATTTTATTTTCAATAAAATATAACGAATATTAAAAGTTATTATTTTTAATATTTTTTTATAAATTAATATTTTTTTCTTTAATTTCATTTTAATTCAATTTTTAATTATTTTAATTTTTTTGATAATTAAATGTATATTATTTAATCTTCTTTTTCCTTATTTTCGCTTTGAAAAGGAGAAGAACCTGTGAAACCTTCAGTAAAAGTTTTTAATTTTTTGAAATTGTCATTATTAAAAATATGTTCATTGGTAAAGTTTTTAATATTATCTGCATATAAGTCAACACTATCTTCAACAGAACTAAAAATTCTTTTAATAAATATATTATATACTATTGTACAACCATTACTTCCAGGCATAAATAACCAAATAAGAAAGAAAATTTTCATTAAGAAATAAAAAGGGAAGATTTTTACTATTATAATATTGAAAAAATCTATTATAATAAAAACTCCAAAAACAATCCAATAAGTTAACCATTTTTTTAAATCATTTTTATTTTTTAATTCTATTGATTTTATTGTCCAAAAAGCAGGATAAACTGTTCCTACTAAATTTGTTATTAAATTCTCAAATATATTAAAATAAACAAAGATAATTGCTCCTATTAAAAAAAATATTACATATATTCCTTTTATTCCTGTTTTTTCATATATTAAATTCATTTGTTCATTCCATTTATCTACTAAACTTATTAATTCTTTTTTTTTTCTTCCTCTTTTCTTTTTTCCATTCTCTTTTTCTTGTTTATCCATTTTTTTATATTTCAAAAAAAGAAAATTTTATTTTAATTTTTTTAATAATTATTTTTTCTCACCAAAAAAAGAAATATTATTTATATTATACTTACTTAAATAATTTATAAAAATGATTTGTTTTTTTGTAATTAATTTGAAGGACAAGGAATAATAACATTAACATTTCCATTTGTATAATCATTCATTCCTTTTCTTGTTATTGTTGATGTACTTTTAATTAAACCTTTTACATTTTTATCATAATTAATATCTTTTCCATAATAAATTTTATCTTTATCATTATTTGGAATATGCTATATTTTTAAAATAATTTATACAATTTTTTTAAAATTATATGCACCATTTCCCATTGTAAATTCTCTATCTTTATCATATCTATTTAAACAATGACAATGTCCTGATGTTCCCATTTTTTATAATTTTTTTTTTTTAATATATATTGATTGATAATAAATAGATTAATTATTATAATATTTTATATTTTTAACAACATATTAAGAAAATGTCCTTTCTTTTTAATTAAATATTATTAATTTATATTTTTTCTTAATTATATTCTTCTAAAATTTTAAGAGAATTTGCATAAATTATTTTCCTAAATTCTTCTTCATTAATTCCTTTTAATTCAGCTAATTTTTTACATAAAAAAATTATACTTTCAGGAGAATTCAATTTTTTTTCTTCATTATAAAAATCTTTATAATCATCTTCAGAATTATAAATTAATTTATTAAACATTGAAGGTGAATCAGATTCAAATAAAATTTTATCATTAGGTAAATTTTTTAACATTTCAAAATTTTTTTCAATAAAACAACCAGAGGAAATAGAAAAATAACAATTTAATTTATTAAATTTTTCAATATGTTTAACTTTCCCTTGAAAAGAATGTAATAAAATTTTATTATTTTTAACTAAATTTTCAATTTTAATATTTGATAAAACTTTATATAATTTATCCCATTCATAAACACAATGAATATGAACAAGTAAATTATTATCATTAGCAAATAATAATTGTTTAGTGAAAATATCAATTTGAAAATTTAAAGGAAATTTTTTTTTAATTTTTCCTCCATCAATTCCTATTTCTCCAATAAAAAATTTTATTTTATTAGATATTAAATTTTGTTCAATATAATTTTTAAAATCATTAAACCAATTTTCATTATTATTTGGATTATCTAAATACCAAGGATGATATCCTATACCAGGGATTATTTTAATATTATTATTTGAATATTTTTTATATATATTAATATTTTTATCAAAATCTTCATTTGATGTTGCATTTGTATATAAAATATTTAAGTTTTTTTTATTACATTTATTTAAAATTTTTTCTAATTCTTCTTCTGAATAATCTTGTAAGTGACAATGAGAATCAATATAATTTGAAATTGAATTTAATGTTTTTTCCATAATTAAATATTAATTTAATTTTAATTTATTTTTTATTATTTAATTTATAATATGTCTAAATTAATGTATGATTGTGATAATTGAATATTGTTTTGTGTATTAATAATATTACTTAATATAAATCTTATTTTATTAAATTTATCTTCTTCTTTATTCTTATTTTCTATCTTTTTTTCTTTGAAAAAAGAATCTGATTTAAAATTTTGAAATTTATTTTGTATAAAATTTTGAGACTTTCTTAGAGAATCAATTTTATTATTTATTACTTCTTTTTCATAAAATGATAATTTCTTAAAAATTAATTCTAATTTTTGCAAATATTTTATTATTAAATTGTCATAATTAATTTTCTCTTCTTTATTTGGAAATTTTTTTATATAATTTAAATAATCATATAAATCTTTTAAAAATTCTTTCAAAGAATTCATTTCGTTGCTTCTTTGTATTTGATTTATTATAACTAAATTTTTTGAATTAATATCATTTTCAATTTCTTCAGTTATTATTATAATTTTTTTAATTTGAGATATTAGTTTAAAATTTTTAAATATACTATCAGTGTTTTTTTCAAATCTTTTAATTTCAAGTAAAGATAAAAAATTAGTGTTATTCAATTTTTTATTATAAAGTTTATCATCTTTATTATTTTTAATATCATCTATCTTTGAGGATATATTATTTATTATATATTCTCCAAATTCATATATTATTGATTCATAATATTTTGAATTTTTTTCTTGTTTTAAAAATTTTTGAATTTTATTATCTTTCAAAGATTTTAATATATTATTTCCTAAGTTATTATTTTGAATTAATAAATTATCAATTGAGTTTAATTGTTGATTTAATTCAATAGTATTTGAAATTTTTGAATTAAGTAATTCTAATGTTTTATTAAATTTTTTCACTAAAGAATTTTTTTTTCTTAAGTATTCTTCCATTTTTTGAATTTTAAATTAAAAAATAATTTCAAATTTCTTTTTATTTTTTAAATAATAAAGATAAAAAATTATTCTTTTCTATTTTATATAATATAATATTATGAAATAATATATTAAATTTTAATTTACTAATTACCTAATTTATTGTTTTTTTGGACAATTCAAATTTTTTAAATTTATTTTTATCCTAATATATAAATCTCTCTTTTTTATTGTTTATATTTTCATCAATAACTAAATTTTCTTTTTTTAATACAATTAAATTTTCACAATCATTTGAAAAATAATCACTATTATTAAATATTAAATTCAATAAAACCTAAATGTCCTTTCTTTTAAAAATATGTTTTTATCTTTAATTCTATTGAATAAAATATTGATAAAGATTTAAATTTTTTTTTAAATTAAAAAAAACAATTTAATTATTTTTATTTTTAATTTTTTATTTATGGAAGGAATTTATTTTGATATTTTTATTTATAAAATAAAAAAATATGAAAAACATTACTTCAAATAATATTGATATTCTAAGTAAAAAAATTAATCATTGTTTACAAAAACAAAACAGATCTTCACTAGAAACAAATAGAACAAATTCAAGTGGAATAAAATCATCAGAAAATTCATATGGAAGGAAATTTTATATAAAATTAATCAATAAAATTTTATACAAAAAATATAATACATCACCAAAAGATCACGATATGATTCTTTTAGAAAATGTATTGCAATCAAAATATTGTCATGATCTTGCAGTTTTTAAAGAAAAAATATTATTTAATTATAATGAAGAATTCTTAAGAAGATATTATAATAAAGAAGAAAGTATTCTTAGAATTCCAAAATTTGTAATGTATTATAAGAATTATTTAATTTTTTTTTGTAATCCTATTTTCAGTGAATTAAATTTAAATGATTTACTTCAAGTTTATAGTGAAAAAAAAGCACAAATTTTTTATAATAATAATTATAAAGATGATATTGCAAATGAAAATGAGAAAAAAGTTAATTTTTTTACTTTATTTACTCCAAAAATTAGAAAATTAATATCTAATAATAATTCTTTATCTAATTTGTCTATTAATAATTTTAATCCAAATTCTAATAATGTTTCTCTTTCTTCAATGGAAAATTCTATGATTAAGTTAATTCATGATTTATCCTTTAAAAAAAATAATGTGAAAAAAAATAAAAAGTTACAAAAGAAAAGTTTTCCTTTAAAAAAAGATAATAAAAATATTAAAGAAAATCAAAATAATAATATAATGAAAAGTAATTTAAATAATCAAAGTCCTATTAATAGTATTATAAAAAGTAATGGTTTAGGAAAAAATTTATTTTTTATTTACAATCAAAATTTTAAGAAAATTTTATCCAATCATAGTCATACAAAAACAGGAACAAATTTAAATTTATTTAAAGAAAAAGTTTTTTCAGAAAGAGCCAATTCAAAAAAGAAATCAAATTCAAAAATTTCTTTTTCAAAACAAAAAGTGAAAAGATCAAGAAATCTAATTATAAGTAATCCTCTTTTTACAGATTTAGGAATTTATTCTTATAGAAATGAAAAAACAATAAGTAAAAAAAAATTAAATAAAACTAATTATCATACTATCAATTATACAAATTTTTCTGATAAAAAAAAGAATTTAAAATGTATAACTGAAAGAAATAAGAAAAATTTAATTAAAGTGATTAAACAAGTTGAAAGTAATGAAAATAAAAAATTCAAAAATAATTATTCGAGAAATACAAATCGAAACAGTTTTCATTATATAAAAGGTAATTTGAATTTAAATATTTTTTCAAGTGCTTTTTTAAAAGGTAAAAGTGAATATAATAATTTTAATGATATATTTTTAAAAACTGATTACCATAATGAAAAAAATAATAAAATAAAAACAAATTTGAATGATAATTTAAAAGTCAAAAATAAAGGATTTAGTGAAATTAAAAAATATGTTCAAACTCAAAAAAAAAAATTGAAAAAATAGTATGATAATTATATTTTTAACTTTTTTATATTAAAAACTCTTCATAATTTTTTTTAAAAAATTAAGTATGAAAAAAAGAATTAATTTAAATTTATCTTTAACCCCAAAAAAAATAAAAAATTTATCAATTAATCTATTCTTTTTCTTACATTAAATCACTTTAATTTGGATTAAAAAAATTAATAAAATATTTATTTAGATTAAATATAAGAAAAATATTATACATTTATTTCCATGTTTTTAATCCTTATTTTTATTTAAATTTTATTAATTATTTTTAAAAAAATTATAATTTAATAAATAAATATTATAAAAAGTATTTTTATGTAATAATTTATTTTTAGAATAAGCATTAGAAATAACAAATTAAATATTATTTCTGTTTTTTTACTTAATATTTTATTAATATTTCTTATCCTTTCATAAAATCATTAAATTTTCAAATAGGTTTGATCAAAGATTATGAAATATTAAAATTATAATGATTTTATTATTATTTGACAATTAAAAAAAAATTAAAAAAATGAGAAGTAAAGTTGAAAAATATAATGAAGAAAATGACGTTTCAACAAAAGATAATCTAGACAATAATAATCAATTCAATTCTTTATCAATAAAAGATAAAACATATCCTCATAAAGAATGTATAAATTGTTTAATTAAATGTTCTAATTATAAACTTAATATAACACTAAAAGATGAAAAAACATGCAGTGGATATTGTTTTAATAATAATAATAATATATTATATTATAATAATTCCTCAGCCCAACAAATTATAAATTTAATTAAAAAAAAAGAAGATTTCAATCAAACCATCAATAAAGAAACTTTGTTAAAAATAACAGAACAAAAAATAAATGAAAAAGAAGATAAATTATTAAATAAAGAAATTACTTTTCCAATAGAAAATATTATTAAAGAAAATAAAATAATCATATGGGAAAATCCAACAATTTTATTATCAAATAATGGAAATAATAATACTTCTTCAATTTTAATTGAAATTGATTTAAATTCAAATTCTCAAGATAATAAATTTTTTAAAGAAATAAATAAGAATATTCTTGGTAAAGATATATTATGTAGTATAAATGCTATTGTTCATAATAAAGCTAATTTATTAAAAAATGACATTTTATTTTCTATAGACTCTAAAAATTTAATTAAATCTATTCAATATAGACTTGAAGATTATAAAAATTCAATTTTAATTTCAAATCAAAAGAATTTAAATTTTAGTTTTAAAAATCATTTTTTTACTCCATTACATTCTCAAACTAATATTGCTTTTTCTTTTTTTACAAATAATAAAAAACTAATCAAAAACATTAATTATTTACAAACTAATTTTAATTCAATTATTCATAAAAGATTTATTTTAGATAAATTATATATAGGAATTAACATTCCAAATCATTTGGCAAATTTAAATGATAATGGTAAATTAAATATTAATAATGATTCAAATTTATCCTTTTTTAAAGATAGTTTGAATAATCAACTTGATTTAAATAAATCTTTGAATGATTCTTCAGAAGTTTTTAATCAAAGTTTTACTCATGGTTTTTATAATAATAAATTTAATTTAAATTATTCATCGAAAATAAATTATAAAAAAAAATATTATCAAAATAAAGAAAAAGTATATATTGAAAATTCTCATAACTTAAAAAAATATAATAATAAATTTCCTGATTTTTTTGTGAACGTTCCAGTTAGAAAATCTTCAGAATATAATACACATAAAGTTTTCAAAAAATATAATTATCATAAAAATTATGAAACAATTATTTTAAATCCAAATAATTTATTTATAAAAAATCTTTTTATAAAATTCAAAGATAATAATGAATCATTTTGTAATTTCATAATATTTAAAAATTTTATCCAAATAGAAAACCCAAATAAAAAGAATTTAACAATAGAATCAATCTTTAATGCTTTTTTTAAAGTAAGTATTTATAGTTTAAACATACCGTTTATAAATCAAAACGGAAAAATTCAAAATATATTATATACACCAACATTATCTAATTTCAATATAGTATTAAAAAATCAAGAATTAATAGAAAATTTTTCAAAACAATTAATAACACAATCAAGAAAATCTTCTTCATCCACTAAAAGTTCATTTGAAGAAAATATTAATAATGATTTCTTTATAGAAGATATAAAAATTAAAATATTTAATTCAAATGAATTAGTATTTGAATTCAACGAAACTAAACCTCCTTTTTTAAGGAATTGTTTAGAAGTTCAAATCCAAAATATTATAAATTATTTAAATATTGGAAATGTAAGTATTAGAGATATAGATATTGAAAAAAGTTATTTTTCAATATCTTGGAATACTGTAAATTCTATCTTAATAAATAATAATTTTTTATCTTTTTATTTATTTGATTTAACTCTTATTGGAATTATTCCTATTAAATTTGAGAAAGAAAAATGGATTAAAAGTATTTCTTTTGAAGGTAATAATTTTAATAAAGAATATGATATTATTCTTAGTGATTCTGTAAAAAAAGTTGAAGATTTTTTATATTTTTTAAATAATTCTTCAACAAATTTCTTTTCTTATTCTTCTGATTATGAATTTTACTTAAGAAATAAAAATAATTAGCTATTTATTATCATTTTTATAGATTATATTATTATTATGTAAATTATTAATGTATTTATATTAATTTAGAAAAAAACTGAAAAAAATTCAATTATAAAAATGTAAATAGTTTAAAAAACAAAATAAATATGATATTAATTTTTATCTATTCTAAATACAAAAATCAATATTTTTTATTTTTCCTCTTCATTCCAAGGTCTAAATCCATTTAAAATCCTATTTACATCTTGAGGAGAATATTCAGTTTTTAATTTATTAGCAATAATAATATCTCTAGTTTTACTTTCAATATCATATAAACCTTTATTAGTTAATTTCTTTTTAATTAATAAACGAGAATCAGGATTAATTTTAATACTTTTACTAGGAATTTTAGGATCATGTAAATTAGAATTTTTTCTTTTAATAAAATCTTCAAAAGCAATTTTATGAATAATTTCAAATCTTTCTGCTTTATTTTTTAATTGTTGATTTAAATAATCTCCATAATATAATTTAGGTGAATTAGGATTATAATAAGTTTGTAAAGTTTGAGCATATTTCCTATTTAATAATTGTCTTTTTTTTTCTTCAAAAACAGTAGCATCAAATGTAATAATTTTTTCATCTTCTTTTTTTTTATCTTCATTATCACTTTTTCTTTTATTTATATATTTATCTAAATTATCATCATCATTATAATCATCATCATTCATAAAATCATCAGCAAAATCTTTAAACATATTCTCAGGTAAAGTTTTAATTAAATTTAAATTATTTTCTATTCTTTGTAAATGTCTTTCAACAGGATTTAATTGACTAATTTTTTCATTAGAAAAAACATTTTCAACATTTAATTCAAGTTTTTTTGGTGCTTTATGAACTGAATTATTTTTTTCACCAAATTCATTATAAGCAGTTCTAAAGCCTCTTACAATTCCTTTATTTAAAGTAGAATATTTTTCATCTGGATGTTTATGAGATAATTTATATAAAAATTCTTCAGTTAATATTTTTTTTTCTTTTTCATTATATTTTTTTTTTGATTCTACTGAAACTGATCTTAATGGATTTTTTACTAAAGAAAAAAATGGTAAATCTGTTATTACTTTCATTTCTTCTTCATCAGGAAATATTTTTTTTAATATTTTTTTTTCTTCTTCATCTTTTGAACTTTCATCTATTATTTTAACTTGAATTTTATTCTTTTGATTATCATTTATATTATTATTATTACTATTATAAATGTTGTTGTAAGTTAGGAAAATATTATTTTTGCTTTTTTGCTTATTTTTTATTGTTTTATTCTTTTGTTTCTCAAAATTATAATGAGGATTTAAATTTATTATATCAAAAGAATTAATTTGTTTTCCTTTTAATTTATTTAAATAAGTGTCTTTATAAGTAATATTATAATTGTCTTCAAAAGGCATTGGAGTATATTGTTCCCATTTATTTGTTACTTGAATTATTTTATTTTTATTTGGAGTTTCTTTCATTTCTTTTAATTTTTTTATTTTTGTAAATCCACGAAACATTCTTCTATTTAAGGATGTTACTAATTTTCTATTTGTTTCTGCTGCTTCAAATTGTCTTTGGGCTAATGTTGGGAAATATGACATTTTCTTTTTTAAGTTATTTATTTTTTTTTAATTATTAAATTATGAATTTTATAGGAGAATTATAGAATTTATGTTTTTATATATTATTTATATTCTCATTAATAAGGTAATTAATCTTTTTGCTTTTTTTTCATAATTGTTTCAAAGAAAATTAATATCAATTAATATTTTTTCTTTTTTAATATTAAAATAAATAATCAAAGGAAATTTAATTTCTTTAATTGTTTTTAATTTTCATCAAAAAATTGCCAATAAACATTAAGATATCTTTTATAGTAACAAAAGTTAGAAAAATTAGCCATTTGTTTTTTTCCCCTCCATTTAAAAAATATACTAAAAATCTTAAAGAAGTTCCCAAAACTATATCTAAATTATTTAATAATATACCAACAATTAAAAATATTGGATTCTTATATTTATTTATTAAAAAGCAGAAAATAATTATTAGAATCATAAATATATAATCAATAAAATAAAAGATAAATCCTTTACCATTTGAAACCGAAAATATTAATAAATCAAATATTAATAATAACACAAATATTACAATATAATAATAAAATCCATAATTTTTTTTATTGTTGGAATTTTTTAATTCATCAATATTCCTTATTTTGTTATTTTTTGAAAAATTATTATTTTGCTCATTTAAATCATGAATATATTTATTATCTAAATTTTGATTATTTTGATTGTTCATAAAAAATGATAATGGAATATAATTATCGTCTGAATTTCCCTTTGTAGGAGTTGACATATTTTTGATAATATATTTTTTATTTAAAATATTTAGCTAAACTTTATATACTATTTCTTTTAATTAAAGAATGATATTAATATAAAGATTCATTTTATATATTATATAAGTATTTACAATCTTTGATAAATTACAAAAATATTTATTTTTCCTTTTTTTTCTGAAACCAGTATTTTTTCAAAAAAATATAAATCAATATGATTTCGATATATATGTTCTTTGTTTAAATTTTTTTCCTAATCTTTTCATTTTCTTTTAAACTATTTCTTACATTTTTATTTTTTCGTAGAATATATATGATAAAAAGTAATATTTATTTTCAAAATATAATAATGAAATATTTAAATTTGGGATGTTTAATTTTTTTTACAAATGATTATTTTTTTATTTGAAAATGTTAATTTTTAAATTACTCTATGTAAAAATTCATATGTATTTCCTAGTTCTTGGAATTGAAAAACTTTTTTTAAAAAAATCTTCTTGATTTTTCCATAAAAAAATTTATCAATAATTGAATTGTTCCAAAAAGAATGTATCTTATTTAACAATATATCTATGATAACTATAATTAATAGAATTTGTAAAAGTAATTTTTACTCATAAATCACTCCAATATTTGCTACTATACTAAATAAATTCTGATAATATCTATCATATATTTTAAAAGAATTTTTCATTTTAAAAATAAAAACCCAAAATAAATTTATTTCTGAATTATTATTTTTGTATTTCTTAAATTATCTTCATTTATATATGAAACATCTTTTTTTAAAGAATTAAAAAGAAAATATGAATATGTTTTAACTATTAATATTTCTATTATGTTTATAATTATTTTTTGAAGAAGAGACTTTGAAATGAAAAAACTTTTTAACGGTTTAATGTAATTATTGATAAAAATATTATTATCTATTTTAACTAAATAAACATTAATAAAATTATTCATAACAATCTCAATTTCTTCTTTTTTTGCCAACTTTGATTCCAAAAATAAAATTTTCCATTGAATTTTTTCTTCAAATTTCTAAGATAAGAGAAGAATATAAATTATCTATTTTTGAATCTCCATTAGGAGAAATATTATTTTTTTCATTAATTTTATAATATTTTTTCCATAGAATTAAAGTTAAAGATAAACTCCTTAAGGCTTTTCATAATTATATAATCCAAAGATAAATGGATTATCTGAATAAATGAGAATAATTGATTTTATTAATTACTTATAATATATAAATGTTATTGTTGATATTAGTGAAAATTACATTAAACAAAAAATTATTCCATATATTGAATTATATCTTGATTATATCAAGTGGAATTTAAAACTATATATTATATAATCTTATAATATATCAAAAAAAATCTTAAATTTTTTTTCTTATTCTCTTTATAATTGAAATAATTGATTATAAAAGAAAGGTAAAAAAATTTGACTCACAATAATAAAATAAACAATATTAAGAATAGATAATATTTTTAATTTCGAATAATTTAAAAAATAATTTTAAAAAATCTTATAAATTGCAGATTCTAATTTTTAATTTATTTATTTTTTCTTAATTAAATTGATATATTGTTTTTTATCTTATTTGAAAAACTTAGCAAAATTATCATAGACATTTATTTTAATCAAAAAATCTTTAAATATATTTTAATTATAAAAATTATTCGGAATAATATATTTTCTTCTTTATATACATCTAAAGCATTTATAATAAATTTGATTTTTTAATTATAATATATTCTCCATAAATTCTTTAAATTTAATTGTAAAAAAATTAAAAAACATTTAATTATAAAATCGAAACTTAAAAATAAAATGTTATAATCTTTATTAAAGTATAAAAATGCTAGATGATGTTTTTAATACAAATTTATCTTTTGAATTTGATAAATTAAATAACTCAATTTTTCAAAATTCCTCCAAAGAAATGGAAATGATTGAAAAAGAATTTAAAGAATTTGTTAAAGAGAATGAAAAAAATAAAAAATTATTAAAAAAAAGAAAAGCTGAAAATGCAAGAAAAGGAAGATTAAGGAAAAAATTAGCAATTGAAAGATTAATGAAAGAAAATAAATTATTAAAAGAAAAAATTAAATCTCTTGAAAAAGAATTAAATGAAAATTTATGTATTGAATGTAAAAAAAAATTAAATTTAAATACTTTTTTCCAAATGTCAACAAATAATATGAAAAAATATATAAACCCAATATTTATAACTTCTGTGATTTCAATTATTTTATTAGTTTTCATTTTTAACACTCCATCAAAATATAAATATCCGGAGAAACTTATTAGAAAATTAAATTCATATACTCAAGATAATAATTGTTTTTCAACAAAAGATTTTCTTTTAAATTCAAATTCAAAAGCAAAAAATTTATTTATAAGATATGGTGATTATTATTCTATTGTTTATAAAAAATCATTTTTAAATAATAAATATTGTACTTTTCTAAATTTGGACAGAATTAAAATGTTTGATGAAAATGAATTAAAGGAAGAAATGAAACCTGAAGATCACATAAATGATGTAATCAAATTAAATGATGATGCTATTAAAATAATTGGACCTCTTAAATTTAGTTTATTTTTAAATCCTTATTTTCTACAAACTCCTGAATTTAATAAATCTTTTATGAATAAAAAAGACAATGACAATGACAATGGGAATGAAATAAATTCTCTTTTTTATGAATTAGAAATGGTTGGATATTCTAGGAATCATGTGACTTTAAAATAAAAAATATAATTATTATTCTAAGAAATATCCTAAAATCAAAATTTAAATATATTCTTATGCATAAAAACTGAAAATTATCTATAATTTTTTAATAAATATTAACAATTGATAATTTAGAAATAATATATGATTTATTTTTTTTCCAAAAAATTAAAAGATATTAAATCAACATAAATTTTATTTCTATCTCAGGTAATATATAATTTGTAATTATTTCATTTGATAAAAAAATATAAATTTCTGCATTATTTTTAGTGCTTGGATTAATGATTAAATTTTTAAATATATCACAATATTTTTTATTTTCATTAATTAAAGCCTATTAACACTCATAAAAGGAGAAAAATTATATCTAAAAAGAGTATTATTAATAATATATAAATCAGTAAAATTTGTATATTTTGTTTTTTTAATTATTTATGTATCTTTTA
>JAJJLU010000787.1:0-18789 GCA_023807065.1 Isotricha intestinalis
AAAGAAAATGAGATAATATATTTTGAAAGAAAATTCCAATATTTTCATTCTTTTTAGTATTACCAGCTTTATGAATACCAATAATTTTAAAATTATTTTGAAGTAAAATAGGAGAACCAGAAGAACCATGATGAGTAGAAACTAAATGTTTAATTTTATAATTATCAAAACATTGAATTCCTCCGTGAGCAAAAGAAAGTTCTCCTCCATCTGGATATTGAACAATACAAATATCTTGATCCTTATAATTATTTTGAGATTCATTATTCATAATATAATCATCTATTTCAAAATAATTGTTTATTTTCTTAAAAATGTCATCTTCTTTTAATATTTCAATTATTGTATAATCCAATTTTTTATTTGTTCCTTTTAATCGTTTATTTAATCCAATTATTTCTTCTTTATTTTTATATGTTATTGAAATATAATTATTATTATTAATTAAATTTAAATATAAAACATGATTATTTGTTATAAGAAAATATTTACCTTCTTCTTCTATATTATATTCAAAAAAATCCAGTTTCTATCTTTCCTTTAATCGAATTAATTTTACATGTTGCATTTTCTGCTTTTTCTTTTATTTCTTCTAATCTTTTAAAAGAAAAGGGATCTCCATGTCCGGCAATTTTCATTTCATCTTCATATTCTTCCATATTTTTATTTTATATATTTTAGTTGTTTAAATGAATTAAAAATAGATGTATATTTTTTGACCTCCTGAAGTTTATAATCCAAATTTATCAGGAATAGGTCATAATGAATTTGTAGGAAAAGCCTTAAAAGAAATAGGAGATAAAGTAGTAATAGCAATAAAATTTTATTTAAAATCTTCAGAAGTTATTAATGGGGATGTTTATAATGCAATTAAAAAACATATACTTGGTTGAATGGAAAGATTACAAATTAAAATGGAAGATTTATATTTTCTTCATAGAATTAGTGATGTTGAAATTTGCAAAATTTTTATAAAATCTAGATTCATCAATAATAATTTTTTCCATTAAAAAAAATTTATTCATGAAAAGATAAAAATAAAATTTCATTATTTAAATTCCAATCTAAAACTTTTTAGGGATAAATCAAATTTTCTCTTTTTAAAGATTAAATGTTTTAATGATGAATTTCCAATATAATTCTTATATTAATTTTAATATTCTTTTTTCTTTTTAAGTTATAAATTTACTTAATATATCTTAAAGGAAAATTTTTGAACATAACATATAAAAATATGAAACAATTTGAAAATATTATTAAAAAAAAAATTTATATTAAATAAAAAAGTTGATAATATTATAATTATTTATATGAACGTTAAAAAAATAAGTAAAAAAATTAAGAACTAATTAATAGTATTTTTTTATTATTTAAACATATCCAAAACCTCTTTTTTTTAATATAGGTAAAGAAAAATTACTTTTTCTAAAACCGAAATTACCATAAATAGAATTTGATAAACCTTTATTTTTTTGAGGTTTCTGATAATGTATAGAACTTTTATTTCCAATTTTAGTATGTTTAATTTTACGCAAACGAGGAGGTGAATATTCTAAATCTTCATAAATAATATTATTTGATGATTTAAAATCTATTTTTTTATATAAGTGATTATTTATTTTATTTATTTTTTCGCTTTTTTTGTTTTTATTTCCTTCTTCAAAATGAGTATTAATATTATAATTATATATATCATTGTTATTATTATTATGTTTAAAGAAGGTTTTATATAAATCATTATCATTCATTTTTTTATTAATATTTATTGATGAATAACTATACATTGAATTTAATTTTTTTTCTTTTTTTATTATTTTACTTGGAGATTTTATTATTGACATTGTATTATTAAATGATAAATTAAAATTTTGCTTTGGAAGACTATTTGAATTATGTTTTATTGGAGTTAAATTTATTCCTTTATTATAATGAATCTCATTTTGTTTTTCTTCTTTTATTTCATTTTGTTGATTTGGAATGTTGTTAAAAATATTATAATTTATTATATTTATATTTGTTGTCCTTTCTGTTTTTTCTTCTTTTTCAGGAGGAATTACTTTAATTATATCTATATTTCCATCTTCATTTTTTATTGTTTTGGGACTTTTTAAAATCTCACTTAAATTAGCTGTTGATTCATTTTTTATTTTACTATTTATATTCTTCAAAGAAGAATATCCTTGTAAATTAATTTTTTTAATTTTTGATATATTCCCATCTTTATTACTTAAACTATGAATCATTGTAGTATAAAAATTACTATTAGTCAAATTATTATTAATCCCACTATTATTGTTTTTCCCATTATTATTATCGACAATTCGAGAATTAATATTATTATTATTATTATTATTATTATTATTATTATTATTATTATTATTATTATTATTACTTTTATTACTATTATTACTATTACTATTTTTGTAACTATTATTATTACTATTATGATTATTAGTATTATTTTTATTAACAATTTGATGATTACCTCCATCATTATTATCTTCCACAATAATATTATTATTAACAAAATCTTTATCTTTTTCCACTAACTCTTTAAAATAAGGATGTTTAAAAACACTATGTGCATTTAATCTCTTTTTAACGTCAAATTCCAACAACCCTTTTAAAAAATTAATTCCTAAATGATTTAATTTCCCAAAATATCTCCCTTCAAGAGTTTCACATCTATAAAATTTTCCAAGGACCTTTCCTTCAAAAATAGGATTACTATAGAACAAATTAATTTGTTCTTGTCCGAAATTCCCAAGAACTTTTTGTATACAATCCAGTTGATCTACTTCATTTTCTCCTGGAAAAAGTGGGTTTCCATCAACGAGTTCTCCCATAATGCATCCAATGGCCCAGAAGTCAACTTCAGGTCCATAGACACCTCCTGTTAGAAGGAGTTCTGGACTTCTGTACCATCTTGTTGCGACATAGTCTGTGATGGGAACTCGTGAATCAATATCAACTCTACGAGCGAAACCGAAATCACATAATTTTAAATTCATTTTATTATCTACTAATAAATTTTCAGGTTTTATATCTCTGTGAATTATATTATTTTCATGAAGGTATTTTATTGATTTACATAATTGATATATTAAGTTTTTTATTAGTTTTTGATCTAAACCATTTGGTTTTGATTGGAGAAGTTCTAATAAATTTCTATCTACGTATTCAAAGACAAGGTATAAATTTTTTTTTTTTTAAATGCTTCTTTAAATTCTACTATGTTTGGATGCTTTAATTGCTTTAACATTTTTAACTCTCTTTTCATTGTTTTTTTCACTATTTCATCATCTGATTCTTTAAATTTTTTTATTGCTACATATTCATTTGTTTCTTTTATACGACATTTGTATACTATTCCATATGCTCCTTCCCCTACTACTCCAATTACTTCATATTTGTTTTGCATTAAATTTAATTAAATATATTTATTAATTGTTATTTTTTTTTAGAAATTGTATTAATTTTTTTTTATTTTTATTTTAATTAAAAAGTATAATTGGTATTTTTTATTTATTTTGTTTCTTTTCTTTTCTCTTTTTTTGGGTTTTTTTTTCTTTTGTTATTTTTGTTTTTTTACCTTTTATTTCTTCCTTAATTTTATTAAATTCTTCATCATTAATATCTTCATAATATTCATTTTCATTTCCATATTTTTTTAATAAATTATCGAAAAAATTAGTATCCCCTCTTTTTTTATGATTTAACATTATTTGTTGTTTTAAATCATTTAAAGTATCTTCAGCTTCTTTTTTTTCATCTTCATCTTCAATTAATAATTTAATATGTTCTTTACTTTCAAAAAATAAATCACTTTTTTTTATTTTTTTCTTTTTAATTAATTGTTCATAAATTTTAATAAATCTTCCAATATCTTCATTTTTAGAAAGTGGAATAGCTTCTAATAATAAAGTAATATCACCATTATTTTCATTATAAAAATCAATTAAATCTTCTTCTTCCATTTCACTACCTCTATATTTTAAAGAAAAATTTTCAATATCTTCTAACTTTAATTTAGGATAAATTTCTCTATAATATTGATATGTATTTTCTAAATCTATTTTTTCATCTTCATTTTCATCATACTCTCCTGTTTCATCATATAATTTTCTTTTTTCATCATTCATTAATATTTTATATGCATTATTTAAATTTCTAAAATTTTCATTTGCATTTGGATCATTTGGATTTTTATCTGGATGAACTAACAAAACTAATTTTCTAAAATTTTTTCTAATTTCTTCTTTAGAACAATTTTTATTTACATTTAACAATTTATACAAATCAATATTATCATCTTTATTTTCAGCGGGAAATTTCTTATTCATATATTATATTTATATTAAAAATTAATATAAAATATAAATAAGAAAAAAAAAATAATGAAAGTAAAAATAAATAAGTTGAATTTAGTAGGAAGTTGGAATTGGAATTTAGGAGAAAATAATAATTGTACAATATGTATGAATCCATATGAATGTCCTTGTCCAGGTTGTAAAATTCCAGGTGATGATTGTCCTCCTATTGAAGGAAGTTGTGGTCATTTTTTTCATTTACATTGTATTTATAAATGGTTAGACAGTGGGAATGATAAATGCCCTTTAGATAGAAATCCTTGGGTTGAAAAAGTCGGGTCTGTTATTAATAATAGAAATAATTCTAATATTAGAAATAATAATAATTATGATAATAATGATAATAATAATCAAAATAGTAGTTAGTTTTTTTATTTCATTTTATTTTAAAAAATTTTATTTTTTTTTATTTTAAGAATTTATTAATTATAATTAAGTTGAAAAATATATAATATTTATTTATTAAAATATAAAAAATGATTTCGCCAGATACTGAAAGTCAAATTGTTAAATTATTATTAACTCTTTCTGATTATGAAAGACAAGTTGAAATTAATCGTCAAGTTTTAGCACAAAATTTAGATTTTGATGCATATCAAGCCTTCAGATATATTGATACAGATGATAAAAATTCAATAAATGCATATAACTTATTAGATTTATTAAATAAAAATGGGATTTGTTCTAATGTCCAAGAATTACAATATTTAATTTATTTTTATGATGAAAATCAAGATGGTAATTTATCATATACTGAATTTTTAAATATGATTTTATCAGAAAATAATTATTCTTTAAGAAGATTAGCAAGAGAAAGAATTTGTTCTACTTTTCCAAAAATAAATTTACCTTTTAATGTTGAATATTCAATTGTTAAATTATTAGAAAAAGAATTAAATTTAATAAGACAAATATCATGTTTAATAAATGTATTAAAACAAAAATTAGATTTTAATGTTCATGAAGTATTTCATTTATTGAAAGTAAACAATGAATTTATTACTCCTGAAAGTATAAAAAATTTTTTATTAAAAAACTGTTCAAATTTCAATGAAGATGATGTAAGAAATATAATGAAAAGATTAGATATAAATCATGATAGTAAAATAGATTATTGTGAATTTCATAATTTTTTCTGTTGTAACATCAATGATTGTTCTTGTTGTAATTCATGTCCTCAATGTTGTTATAATATGAAACAAAATAATAATATTAATTGTAATACTCATAAACCAGTGTCTCAATCATTATATTTAAGAAATTCTCCTCAAAGATTATCTCCTAATAATAGTCAAATTAATTTAAGACCTTTAAATCCAAGTAAAAATTATAATAATAATAACAATAGTCCAATTCAAATATCTCCGAATTTATCATTAAGAAATTCACCAGAAAGAAAATATAGTCCTTCTCAAAGAGAATTAAATCCTCAAAATTATATTATTCAAAATAATATGTGTTGTCCAAATAATAATAATCCTTGTAATAAATGCAATTATAATCCATGTCGTTGTATTTCATTAGATTATAATAAAGGATTATGTAATTTTTTAGATTTTATGAGAGAAATAATAAATATAGAAAATCAAATTGAAAATTGTAAAATTGAATTGGCTTTAAGAAGTGATTTTAATGTTGAAGATGCTTTTAGAATTTTTGAATTAAATGGAAGAGGAATTATAAATGAAGCTGATTTAAAATATGGTTTAAATTTATTAGATATTTATGCTTCTGATAAAGATATTAAATTAATTATGAGAAGAGGTGATATAAGGAAAAATAATTTTATTAGTTATTCTGATTTTTTTGATTTAGTTGTTCCTTTTGAAAAAGATTATAGAAATATGATTGAAAATAGATTACCTTCAAATTTTATTCCTAAATATAATAAATCAGATGTTTTTTTGTTAAGTACTAAAATTTATTTTCAAAATTTAATTAGGTTAATTATTAATTTAGAAAATAAATTAGAAAAATTAAGATTTTGTTTAGGAGATGCTAAATGTCAATTAAATTGTATTTTTAAAGATATTGATAGATGTAAAAGAGGTTTTATTACTGATGAAGATTTAAATATATTTTTAAAATGTAATGGTATTTGTTGTACTGATAGAGATAGTGGACTAGCTTTTATTAGACTTGATAAAAATAGAAATGGAAAAGTTGAATTATGGGAAATTGCTGATGAATTAAATTTAAGTTAATATTAAACATTTTGTATTATTTATATTTTTTTTTTATTTAAACTCTTTTTAAAAAAATATGAAAAATAAAATTTAAATTCTTTTTTATTAAATTTTTATTGATATAGAAAGTTAATTATTATTCAGAAAATTAAATAAATAATTATTATACTATATAAATTATTTATTATGGATAAAATAATCAAAAATAACTAAAATAAAGAAACAAAAAAATTAGTCATCTTTGTAAATAAATAAAATAAAATATTTTCAAAAAATCTAGGATAAAAAAATAAAAAAATTATATCCCAAATTTAATATATAAATACTTATAAAAAAATAAAAAAACATAAACAAATCCTAATATCAAAAAAATGCAAATTTCCTTATTGAGAAAATTTTTTTTCATAACTTTAATAAATATAATATTAACAGAAGATGAAAAAATATATTCAATCCCCATAGCAGGAGAAAATGAATATTCATGTTTTGCATATGTTTCAATGAAAAAAATAGGAAGAATAAAATTTTATATAACATTAAGAGAAGATGTTGAAAAATATTTTGGAAGAATAATAGGACCTGAACATGAATTAAGAATAGGATTTGAAAAAGAAGATTTTGGAATAGAAAATGGTAATTTAAATTCAGTTAACAATTATAAATTTTATCCTGATACACTTTTATGGAGTTTCTTTAATTTTATTCCTATTATTAATGATGAACATTATTCATTAATTCATTCTATGAAAAATGAAGGTTTAATAAATAAAAATGCTTTTTCTTTTGATTTTTATCCTGGAATTGCTTCACCTATATCTAATTTATATTTAGGAGGTGTTCCTAAAAAATTAATAAATAATACTATTAAATATTCTTTTGATATTAATTATCAAAACAAAAAAAATGGTTGGTTTGTTAAAGATAAAGTTAAATTAATAGAAATTAAATTTACGAATAATACTTATTATAAATATGAAATTAAAGAAGAAGACTCTGAATTACAATTTGATGTTAATGAATGGGGAATTATATGTTTTCCTAAACATATATTTAATGATTTAGTTATTTTTGGTTTAGGACATTTATTTGAAAAAAAAATTTGTAAAAAAAAATATAGTTATTGGAATGGTTTTAAAGGAATTATTTGTGATGTTACTCAATTAGATGATTTTCCTGTTTTTAATTTTATTATTGGAAATAAAAATTTTAGTATTAATAAAGATAAAGCTCTTTATAATGAAGGTAAAGTTTTATTTAATGAATGTAAAAATAATTTTATTCTTGGCAAAGGATTAATGAAAAATTATGAAGCTGTTGAATTTGATTATGATAATAAACAAATTCATTTTTATCAAGATGCTGAAAAAAAAAATTTATTTGATGTTAATGATAATTATGAAGTTAAATCTAATTTTATGAAAAATTCAATTTTTTTAATTTTTGGTTTTATTGTTTTTATCTTTTGGTTATGTATTAAAAAAGGAAAAAAAGTTAAAAATCATAAATTTAATCAATGTGAAAATTATTCAGAAGGAGCTTTTGAATTAATATAGAATAGTTCATTTAATTTAAAAAATATTTTTTTTTTCATATTTTTCACTTTTTAAATTACAAATAATTTATTAATTTTTTATCTTATTATTATTTATTTTTGATTTTTCTTTTTAAGTAAAGATTCAGGTAAAACTTTTTTATTAATATTATCTATTTTAATTTTAAATTCATCCATATTAACAAGAGTTAAAGAAGGTAAATTTTTCTTTAAAAAAATAGTATCCTTTTTAAATTGTTTTAAACTTTCAATATCTTCAATTTTTTCACCTTTTAAAATAAATTCTTCGAATTTGTCAAAAAATTTTTTTAAAGCATTTTTTATAGTATCTACAATAAAATATTCATCATAACTATTTAACATAGAATCATAAAGTGTTTTAATTAAACTAACTAAATTTAAAGAATAATTATTAATACGAACATCATCTTCTGCAATATTATAATTAGGTAAATTTATTTTTTCTAATTCTTTTAAAGAATCATTAATACATCTTTCTTGAATTAAATCTTCAATTTTTTTTCTTGTGATTATTAAAATATCATCAATTGTTTTTATCATATCTAAAAAATCATCAATTGTATTTTGTTCAACGTATTTAGAAATTAAATTAAATGATTCTGAACTTTTTAATCTTTGTGTTATATTTTTTATTAATTCTAAAATACTATTTGTCATTGAAATTTCAGTTTGTGTTATTTCAATATTTTTTCCTTTTAAAATTTCTTCTTTTTGAAATTCAATATGTTCTCTCATTATATTTGTATATGTTTCTAATATTTCATTCCAGGCTTTTTGATTAAATAAAATAAATAATTTTAATATTTCATAACTTGTTTTTATTATATCTAAAGAACTTTGATTACACTTTAATTTAATTGAAGAAAAAGAAATATAATTTAAATTATTATTTTCTTCTTCTTTTTTTTCATTTTCTATTTTTTGAAATAATTGAATTTTATCTAATAAAAATGAATAATCTTCATTTTCTTTCATACAATTTGTATTTATTTCAAGTGAAATTATTGAATTTAATAATTTTTGATAAATAAAAGGAATTTGTTTTATTTCTTCCCAAGAATCACTTTTAATAAAATTATCATTTTTCATTTGTGAATAATTTCTTACAAAATTTATTTGACAATCTCCAAAAACAGATTTTATTTTTTCATTTTTTGAAATAAAGATTTTTGTTATATCATAAGAAATATAAAATCCTTCTATAAAAGAATCTATATCAGTATGATCTAAAGTTTCATTTAAACTTTGAATAATTTGATTATGAACTACTCTAGTTAAATTATCATTTACTATTTTTTTTATTTCTTCAAATTCTGTTGTAAAATTATTTTTTACTGTTTTTGTTATTTGATTACTTGAATCTATTTCTTTTAAAATTTCATCTATTATATTACATATTGAATTATATAATAAATCTCTTCCATATATTAAAAGTATCGTTACTGATTGTTCTGCTTTTTCTTTTGAGTTTAATTTATTATTATTTTTAATTATTTCTTCTTTTAATTCACTATAAATTTCTTTTATTTTTTCATTTGATAAATGAGTAAAAATTCCTCTTATTTTAGGATAAAAAGAATTTATAATATCATTTTTAATATAAGTTTGAATTCTTTCTTTTATTTTTTCAATGGAAATATTAATTAATAAATTAAAATTTAAAATATATTTTTTTGCATTATCAGATGAATTTAATAATTTATCAAAAACATAATTTGTAATATGAAAAGTTTCATTTGTATTTTTAATATCTTTATTAACTGATATAATATTTTTATAATATTCAGATAAAATATCTGAAAATTCTGTTATCATTTGTGAACTACTTTTACTTGAAAATTTTAATAATGAAGATTCAAATGAATCAAATAATTTAAAATTTTTTATTCTTTTATCTGATTTTAATTTTAACATTGTTTCTTTTGATTTTATTATAAGCTCAGATGTTATTTTATATTTTTTTGGATTTGTAATAAGAATTTGAAGTAAATCAATTACTTCTTTTAATTTTTTAACATTTAATAAAATAAAATTCATTTTTTTTAAATTTTCTCTTTTTATTTCTTTAGAAATTAAGAAAATTGAATTTTTTTGATTTTTTAATTTTAATTCTTTATAAATTTCTTTCCATCTAATAATTTTATCATATGAATTATCAACAATATTTTCAAATGGATTTATATTATCATTAATATAATTTTCTATTCTATTACTATGTTCTAAAATTTTTTCAAGTTCTAAATCAATTTTTCCACTTATTGAAATTAATTCTTTATTCTTCTTTTCTAAATCTTTTATATTCATTTCTAAAATTTCTGATTTTAATTTAAATTTATTATTATCTTCAAAAAATTCATCAGGAATTTCTTCTAAAATTTTTTTATTAGTTTTATATATATTTGTATAATAATTAAATATTGTATCTTCTTTTGGAGAAGCTCTTTTTCTTTTAAAAACCATAAAATTTTTTTCATTTTCTTCATATGATTTATGATTTAAATTATAAATTCCTAATTCATTGTTAATTGAGTTAATATATTTATCCAATTGTTCACTTAATAATCTTTTAAAAGATATTTTTTCATTATTATTATTTTTTTTTTCTGTTAAAGCTTTTTTAATTGGAAATCCTATTTTAATGTCATCACCTGAGAATTTATCAAAATCTTGTTCTATTTCAAAATCTAAATTTGATTTTTCATCATATAAAGTTGAATAAATATAATTTGATATTTCTGTATAATATGAATATTCTTCATTTGGTGTATTTAATATTGCTGAAAAATTTTGCATTGATGTTTTCCTTAATTTTTCCATTATAATTAAATTTATTTTGTTTCTTGCTTTTTTTCTTTCTTTCTCATCCATTAAAAAATATTTTTTTAATTAAAAAAATAATTAAAACACTTTAATTCTTAAATGGAAAAAATGAATTTTTTCAAAAAGCTTTTAAGTTATTATAATCTAAGAAGGTTTATTTAAATTAGTCATTCTTTTTTGAATTAATTCAAATAAAATTATAATTATTTTTAATTAAAGGTAAAATCAATTTTACAAATATAAGAATTTATATTTTTTTTCATTTAATTCATTACCCTATTTTTTAGTTTAATATTAATAAGTCATTATTGTTGTATTAATTCATTATTTTAATTTTTCCATTTTTAAAATTTTATCATAATATGTTAAAAATTTTCATTATTCTATTCTTAAAAGCATAATAATATTATTTATTTTCTTCTTTATTTTCCATTTAATTTATATTTAAAAAATAATTAAAATCATAAAATAAATATAACTCAAAAAATTAAATAAATTTTTAAATAAACAATTCTTTAAGAAATAAAAAATAAATATTTCTTAAAAGAGAATGAAATACATAAAAAAGAATTTTTAAGAAATTAAACTTTCAGAATAAAGTTCATAAAATTTACTTTTTTTATCATTCATCAATTTATCATAATTATCACATTCAACAATTTGTCCTTTATCAATAACAATAATTCTTTCACATTTACTAACCATTTGAATATGATGAGCAATCATAATAATAGTAGAATCTTTCATATTTTCATTCATATTATTTTGAATAATTTTTTCAGTTTGAACATCCATTGAACTTGTAGCTTCATCTAAAATAATAACTTTACTTTTTTTCAAAGCTGCTCTTACAAAACAAATTAATTGCTTTTCTCCTATTGATAAATTACTTCCATTTTCTTTTATTTTTACATTCAATCTTTTATTATTATCTAAAATTTTTTTAAATAGAGAAAATTCATCTAAACATTTAATAATTTCTTCATCTTTATATATATTCATAGGATCTAAATTTTCTCTTAATGTACCTTCAATTAAAAATGAATCTTGAGGAACAATAGTAATATTTTGCCTTAAATCATCTAAATTTAATTTTGTAATATCAACTCCATCAATTTCGATTTTTCCTTCAAAACCTTCAATAATTCTACTTAAAGAAAGTACAATAGAACTTTTCCCACTTCCAGTTCTTCCAACAATACCAACTTTTTCTCCTGGATTAATAATTATATTTAATTTCTTTAATATTACAGGAGTAAAAGGACGATATTTAGCAGAAAAATTAACAAATTTAATTTGACCTTTTGAAGGCCAATTACCTTTAACTATTTTAATTTCTTCATTTTTATCTGGAGTTTTTTCTCCTTTTATTTCAGTTACTGTTTCACATCTTTCTAAACTAACCATTGCTACTTCAATTTGACTCATATAATGTAATACATTTGCTAATTCATCACTAAAGTCATGTGCATATTCTAAAATTAATCCTATTGCTTGAGGTGAAAAACTTTCTTTTTTATATATTATAAATGATATTATAACTCCTAAAAAGAAATGAGATGCTATTCTTAATCTTTGTCCATACCATTTTTTAGTTCCTTCTATAAAATAATGAACTGCAAAATGATCATCTAATCTTTTATATATTTTTGCTTTGCAATTTTCTTCTACATTTGCACTTCTTATTAATTCAACTCCTTTTATTGATTCTGATAATATTGTAATTATTGGTGAATAACTTACTCTATGTAATCTAGTTAAATTTCTTCCTGCTCCAATATAATAATTTGTTAATAAAAGTGATATTATAAATAACACCGGAGATAATATTAATATTATATTATTATATATGTAACAAACATATATTGATACGAAGAGACATATTATTGATTTCATACATAAAGTTACTACTCCTATTATTCCTTGTACTAAATCAATATCTTTTGTTAATCTATTTAATATTTGTCCTATTGGAACTAAATCATGAAATAAATTAATTGGTGCTTTTAATAATTTATATACCATTGTTTCATGTAATTTTTTTAATGAATGTAATGTTGTTCGAGTTATAACAAATTCAATAGCAAAATTTAAAAATATTCCAATCAGACTAAAATAAATATATTTATAAAAATGATAATAATGTTTTTTTAAATTAATTCCTTTCTTATGTATATTACTTATTTCTTGTGCACTTTTTGACCATGAAGTTACAAAAATTTGTTTATATGCATCACAAACTCTTGCTCCTAAAATGAATATAATTAAAAGGAAAAATACTATAAATCCTCCTTGAACTTTGATATATATTAAATATGTTTTTAAAGATATTTTTCCTTTTTTACCTTTCATTGATAATGGATTTTCAACTGAAGTTTCAATTTCTTTTTTTTCTTTCTCATCTTTATCAGTCATTTTTTTTAATTCATTTAAAATATTTTTTTTCTCAACTTTTGATAATCTTCTACTTTTTTTTCTTTCAGAAGTTCTTTGATGTTCTTTTTCTTTTTCTTCTTTTTCTTTCTTTTCTTTTAATTGAATTTCATAATCATTACCGAATTTTTTTAAAAACTCATTGAAATTTCCTTCAAATATGATTGAACCTTTATCTAAATAAATAATTTTATCAACTAAAGATAAATTACTGAATTCATTAGTGATTAAAATTCTAGCTTTTCCTTTTAAATATCCATTAAAAGCTTCTTTAAAAATATTAGTTCCTACTTTAGCATCAATTGAAGCAAGAGGATCATCTAATAAATATAAATCTGCATCTTTATATAAACAACGAGCTAAAGAAACTCTTGCTCTTTGTCCTCCACTTAAATTTCCTCCTGAAGAAGAAATTTCATTTAAATCTTTTTTGGGAAAAGTTTCAAAATCTTGTATTAATTGACAACAAGATATTATTTTATTATATTTAATTTCATCATATTCATTAAAAAATAATATATTATTCCTTATTGTGTCATTCATTACCCATGATTGTTGAGGATCATAAGATATTGTTCCATTAACAACAACTGATTTTTTATTTGATAATAAAGTATAATTATTCATTATTGAATTTATTAAACAACTTTTTCCACTTCCAGTTTGACCTAATATTGCAATAAATTCTCCTTCTTTAATTGTAAATGAAATATCTGAAATTAAAGATACTTTATTACCGAAAGTTGATACTAATTCATTTTTTGATAATCTTCTATGATATTTAGGTAAATCTGTTGAATTTGTTACTCCAAAAGTTGCCTTATCAAATTTAACTAAAATATTTTCATTTAATAATAAGTTTCTATCTTCAAATGATGAATAATCATGCTCTGGAGTAAATAAAAATTTTTGGAGTCTATTTATTGAAATTAAATTACTGAAAAATTCACTTATCATTAAAGGAATTTGCATTAATGGTGTTGTCATTAAATTTATTAATTGGAGAAAAGTAAATAAATCTGAAATTTCAAGTGCTTTATGTGAAAAGACATAAAGACCTAATGAAACAATGAACATAACTAAAGGCATATTTGAATTAATTAACGTTCTTGTTACATCTATATTAAAATTTCTTCTTAAATAATCTAATTCATCATTTCTACTTTTTTTTATTTTGTTTGCAAATGTATCTTCCCATCCATTAATTTTAATACTTTTAATTATTTGAAAAATATAAGTTACAATTTTCATTCTATCATCTTTTTTTTCTAATAATATTTTTAAATTTCTTAAATAAGCAACTTGTAACAATAATATTAATCCAATTAACAAAGCTAAAACAATAAGAGCATAAACAAATTTTTTTCCAAATAAATTAAACAACAAAAACATAGAAATTAAAACTCTTAAAGGCAAAGAAACAATTTTAGGGCCTACAAAAAATAAATATCCTATTTTTTCAGAATCTACTTCAATTAAATTCATTTTTTCTCCTTCTGCTTTAGAAGCATTTGGACTATTAGTATTTCCCATTAAAATTTTTTCATATAATAAAGCATTCATTTCATTCGTTATTCTTTCACTTAACATTGTATTTTTAAATTCTACTTGATGAGTAAATATTGTCATTAATAATTTAACAAATATAAAAAAAAATGCACATTGATAAATATCAAAATCAAAATTTTTAATATTTTCCCATAAAGATAATTGATTATTATAAGTAAAGGTTTTACCAAAATTTCCAGTTGAAAAATGTTGAATAATTAACCTAAAAAAATACATATTTAAAAATTCTAAAGCAATATTACAAAAATCAAGCAATTGAAGAGATAAAATAGGTTTAATATGTACAACAAAAATGGCATGAGCTAAAGGATATCTCCAATCTTTATTTTTAGAAAATTTTTTCCAAGAATTTTGTAAAGGAGTAATATTATATCTTGTAGATTGTGTTGGATGTAATTCACTTACATCTGATGTTTTTAATATTCCATTATTTGATATTTTCATTGCTAATCTTGACCATGAAAAAAATATTCGAGATAATATATTTGAATTATAAAAATTTACTTGTTTTTTTGCCTTTTCTTCTTTTGGAGTTTTTCTACTTTCTTCTGTTAATAATTCTTCGTATGATGATGATGATGAACTTATTGAGAGCGAATCCATTTTTTTTTATATATATATTTTTTTTAATAGATTTACTTATATTTTTTTGATATGGATTTTTTCTCTTTTTTTTTTTTTACTTTTTTTTAGGTTTTATGTTTTTTTAATTATTGAAGATTCGTTTATAAAATTTATTTTCGTTTATTATAGGAAAATTATATTCTTAATGATTTTGGAGAATTTTTTTTTCTATTTTTTAATAAATTATTATAATCTTTGATAATATTACTATTATACATACATATATTTAAATATTTATAAAATCAATAAATATTTATTAAATAATTAAAATATTAATATAATTTTTCATTTATTAAATATATTAATCATAAATATTATTATAAAATTAAATTTTCTTAGAAAGAAAAGAAGTAAGACCTTCATTTTCATTATTTTTATTACTATTAGTATTTAAAAGATGTTTTTCTTCAAAGGTTTTTTTTCTTAAATTTTGAGTAGTTTTATCAAAACCACTAAAAATAGAATTTTTACAAATTCTAACATCATCTAATATATTTAATAAATTAGCTTCTTGAAATCTTCTTGTCATTTCACTGGAAAAATAACCAGGAATAGAAAAACCAAAAATTTTTTTTTCAGCACCTCCACTAAATAAAATATTATTATTATTATTGAATATAATTTTATAAATAAAATGTGAATTTTCATCTAAAATACATTCTGAAAAATCTTTAAAATGAGATAAAATTTGAATAGTTCCATTATTTAAAGCAATATATATTTCTTTTTTATTTGGATTATATAAAGCATCTTTTACTCCATAAGGTAAATTTAAAGAAAAAACTTCTGTTATTGAATTTCTATCTTTTTGAAGAGAAGTTGAAAATTGTCTTTCAATATTAAAATATTCTTTTTCAATTCCTTTAATATTTTTTTTACTTAAATTAAAAGAAAACATATCAAAATTACCTTCAGAATCTCCAATAAAAACTTTATAATTTTTAAAATCTGTTTTAAATAAAGAAATATTTTTTAATTGATTTTCTAAAACGAAAATTAGATTAATAATAGAATTATCATTATTAATTGAACCAACATATAAAATTCCATTATTATCAAAGGAAAAATATAAATTAGGATAATTAGGGAATTTTTCTTTAAAATTATTATTAAAATAATTAAAACCAACTAAGTCATTTGAACTTGCAGGTAATTTACTTATTTTTTCTTTACTTTCTATAAAAGAAACTCCTATTTCACATTCATTATAACAAGCAGTATAAATATATTTTGTACTTGGATTATATCCTAATCCTATTAGTTTATTTTCATTTTCTGATACTTTTATTATATTTATTGATTTTAAAATATTTGTTAATGCTGATGATTTTATATCTGTTTCAAATACTTCTATTGTTCCATCATAATAACATATAAATAAATAATTTCCCTTTTCATAAGGTATATATTCTAATTTTGATATTTCTCTTTTTGTTTCTTTACTATATATTAATTTTGCATTTTTGTCTTTTTCTTTATTTTCTGTTTCATTTTCATTTATTTTTTCCTCTGAATTATTTTTTATTTGTTCTAAAGAATAAATTAATAATTCTCCTAAATTTTCTTTTTTGAAAAAGAACTTTACTTTACTAAATAATTTACTTTTTTCTAAAAAATTTCTTTCTACTTTTTTAGCACATCCTATTATTAACATATTATATTCATCTAAATAAATCATATCACTAACTTCATGTTTTAATTTATTAATTTGATATTTTACTTCAGGAGAAAATTGTTTTATTTTATCAAAATGTTTATCTAATTCAAAGAAATCAATAAAAACTTTAGAATTAAATATATCAGCTCTATAAATAATATTCTTTAAATATTCATTAAATTGTTCACAAATATTATTTAATATTATAGAAGAATCATTATTAATTTTCCCAAATTTTGGTTTTTGAGGAAGATTTAAACAAATTTTAGAAATATTATCTATAAAAGTTTTAAAGTCTTCAACTGTTTTATTTATTGTCCATTTATTTTTTGAAATTTCTGAATTAATATCTATTTGAAATATCGTTACTGGTAAATTTGTTTTTGGATCTGTTTTTTTATCCCATTTATCTATTGAAAATGTAAATTGAAAATCTTCTGGATTTATTTCTTTTTTTTCATCATTTTCCATTTTTCTTAATTTAAAAAATATTTTGGATTATTTTTTTTAATTTTATTTATAATTTATTTATAAATTTGTAATTTAATAAACCAGTAAATATAATTTAAATCAATATAAATTTTTTTAATAAATTATTTTAATAATCTAATCCTTTATTTTTGATATTTAATTATTTTTAATAAAAACACTTAAATTAAATTCTTTATTGAATATGATTTTCATTAATTTGATTTTCATCATTATTATTTTCTTTATGATTTAAATTTATATTATTCTTTATTTTACAAAAAGGAAGATGTGATTTCACTTTTTTAAAATTTTGATGACAAAAAGGACAAAAATAAGGATCAATATTATTTTCTTGAAGTAAATTATTTTTATAAGAATATTCATATTTTGTTTTATTTTGTTCAATATTTTCATTTCCTCTTCCTTCAACACATTCATTATAATGTAAATTTTTATCATTTTCATCCATATTTTTTAAATAAATAAAATGACATATTGGGCATTTATTTCCATTTTTTTTTTCTTTTTTAATTTTAGTTTTTAATTCTTCATTTTCATATTTTCTTTTTCTTCCTAATTTCTCAAATTTAATTAATTCTTCTTCATCATTTGAATCAAAATCTCTTATTTTAATTGTACTATAATTATTATTATTATTATTTTTTAAAAATGTTTTTCCTTTTCTTTGATTTTTTTTTTTTTCATTTTCTTTTTTATTTTTTTTATCTTCTTTTATTATTAAATTATTATCTTCATCATAAAGGACATTTACTTCTTCTCCTTTTCTATAACCATATAATTTTAATTCTTCATTTTTTAAATTTCTTTTTCTTGAATATTTACCATAATATTTTAAATTTGGAATTTTTATTGTTTCATTTTCATTATTTTTTTGATTCATTCTTAATTATTTTCTCTTTTTTTTTATTTGATAATATTTTTAATTTATTATAATTTATTTTTTAATTTTAACTAAATTTAAAAAAATAATAAAAAAATTAATATAATTATCAATTAATAGAAATTTCAAATTTATAAGAAAGATTTGGGGATTGGGGATTGGGGATTGGGGATTGGGGATTGGGG
>JAJJLU010000788.1:0-18763 GCA_023807065.1 Isotricha intestinalis
CCAATCCCCAATCCCCAATCCCCAATCCCCAATATATCATTATTAATTTTATAAGTTTAAATGTTATTATATATTTTTATTATTTTATATTTTATTTTTTTTATTTTTTATAATCTATGAAATTTTATTTAATGATTTTTATTTATTTAAAATTTTATTAAAATATTTAATACACTTTTCATATTTTTATTAAATGAATGAACCAAGTACAATAACTAATTATATAGGGACTTTTGCCTCTATTATTGGATTTTTTTTATCACTATCTCCCTTTGTTTTATATTACAAAATAATTAAAAACCAACTTACTGTAAATTCAATTCCAATCTCAATGATAATCTTCAATTTATTAGGAGGAGTTGTGTGGTTATGTTACTGGGTAAAAAAAGGAACTTTAGTTCCTTTATTATCTACTGGTATAAATTTTATAATTCATAATATTTCCACTATATTTTATATATATTTTAAAGTTGAAGGAAAAATAAAAAAATTTATCTCAACATACTTAATTGTATTATTAATATCATATGGAATATATCACATAGATTATTCTTATATAACTGATATAAAATTAAATGGTTCAATTGCAATGATGATATGCATTATAACATATATTGCTCCTGGTCAAAATTTAATTCAAGTTATTAAAATAGGTGATTATAAATTAATTCCTATTACTACTACAATTTTAGGTATATTATGTTCTGGTTCATGGATGATTTTTGGAGTGTTAACCAATGATATTAATAATATTATTCCTGGAATTATTGGTGTTACTTTTTCTATTATTAACTCTGTTGTTTATATATATTTTTATAGAAATAGAAATAAAAAAAAAAATGATGTCGAAATTACTGTGGAAATTGATAAAGAAAAAAATAAAATTAATAATGAGAAATTTGAAAAAGTCGAAATTAAAACTTCAGATGAAAAAAAATAATACAATTGTTTATTCATAAATAATATGATAAAAGTTTTAAATGAAAAAAAAGCTATTTTTTATTATTTTTTATTTTCGAATTTATTAATGTAAAAATTTTGGTTTTATATAAAAAAATTTAAATAATAAGTAAAATAAAAATGTTAATCAGTTTCAATTTACCAAAACAATCTCAGATTTTTTTATTTTTAATAATTGTTGATTTAATGGAAGTAATATTAGGTTTTGAAGGCTTAGATTTTGATTCAGACTATGAAATCATTAATGAAATTCCTAATATATTTTTTATTATTTTTTATTTTCTTGAACGCAAATTATCTAATACAAATAATCATTTTATGAGTTATGCAAAATTTATATCAATTCAAGAAAAAAAAGAGCCAATTAAAAAAATCTATATTTTATTATTATTAATTTTGATAACAATCATTTTAAATTATCTTCATATTTATTTGTGTAAAATTTCACCTTCAATTGGAATTGGGTTTTTTTTTAAAATGATTTTTTGTTATTGCACAGAAAAAATATTTGAAAAAAAAAATTTTTATATCCATCATAAGATTTCATTTTTTCTCAATTGTATTTTTGGATTAATATTCTTAATTGCAACAGAAACAATTAATTTTGATTCTTTAATTAATTTTGGTTTTTTTGTTTATTTTTTTTTTGATACATATGTGTATACTTTATCACTTTTTACAATTAAATATATAAACACTTATTTTTATATAAGTATTTATTTATTACTTTTCATATTCGGAATGTCAAATTTAATTTTTAAAATTATTTTTCTACAAGTAAATGATAAAATACTGAAACAACAATTATCTTTAGAATTAGACTATAAAAATATTCTATTAGTAATTCAAAAGTTTATATACTTATCTTTATTTTACAATATTCTTTTATTTAAAGGAACTATTTATGCTATTACAATAATGTGTATTTCTCTTGTAATAAAAAATCTGTACATTTTAATTATAGATTTATTAAATAATGAATATTCAAAAAGTAATTTACTTGAAATTATTATATTAATCACTTCAATTATTCCAAGTTTAATTTATTTAGAAATTATTCAATTTAATTTTTATGGACTAAATGATGATACTCGAATATCTATTGAGGAAAGAGGGTTAATTGATCAATCTAATTCTAATATTATTGATGATTCTTTTTCTGAAGGTATTAAAGTTAGCAATTAATCTTTTAAAATAAAAATTACAAAAATCAATTTTTTAATGTTTTGTTTTATTTTTATTAAATTTTAATATGTAATATCAAATTAATAAATTATTTCTGGTGTAATAATAATTGAACTATAATATTTTATTTTTATTTTATCAATTATTGAATATAATAAAGATAAAATATGGAAAATTTATCAAAAAATAATTCTCATAAAAAAACAGTTAAAATAGGTTTTAGATATTTAAATAAAGATGAAATATATAATAAATGCAATTGTAATTATATAATAAATAAAAAAACTTTAATGTATGAACCTTTAGATGGGTTTATTATTTTAATTATTGGAAAAGATTTACAAAAAAATTCAAGATTATTTGAATTTTCAAATAAAAAAATAATATTAGGAAAAAAAATAGGTTCAATTGATAAAATAAATATTGAAAAGAAAGACAAAAACAATATTAAAAAATTAAAAATAAATAAAAATTATTTTAACTTTACTAAAATAAAATTAGAAGAAGAAGAAACAGAATATAATATAAAAACTTTAATAAAAGAAATTAAAAAAGAACAAAAATTTATTCCAAAAAATTATAATATATCAAATAACAATTGTTATAATTTTATTCAATTTATATTATCAAAACTTAAAATAAAGAATAATTTAGTTTACACAAAAAGTTATGAATATTCAATTGGAATTAGACCTTTAAATATATTTCCAACAATAAATGGAAGAAAAAATTTATTAAATTTAAATGCTTATCACACATGTATTATAATAGGAGAAAATATCTATAAAAATGCTTATTTATTTGAATTTAATAATTTTGGTTTTAGAAAAATAAATAACGTTTCACTTGAAAAAAATAATAAAAACATTGATTATATTTGTGAAAATTTTAATGAATTTTTCTTTGACTTTAATTCCTTTTTAAGTAATATACATGGTTATACTTTAATTTCACCTCAAATTTTAGAAGAAAAAACTAAAGAAAGTAAATTATGGGAAAAAGAAAAATATAATTTTATTCATCATAATTGCCAACATTATGTTAATTTTTGCTTAGAAATTATAGGTTCTGTCCATAGACTAAATAAATTATTTTATTGTGACAACAAAAAAGACAATAATTTAAATGAAGATAATTTACTTCAAAAAAAAAGGAAAAAATCATAAATAAAAACTTTTAAATTAAAAAAATTAAAAAACAGTAATTATAATATTATTTAATCTATTTTACCTTTTAAAGGAATTAAATCATCATCATAATTTCCTTGATTATTAATTTTTTCTTCTAATTGTTGCATTTGTCTTTCTTTAGAATTATCATATGATAAATAACATTCATCTTCAATTTTATTATGATCACAAATAGATAGAATTAAATATAATATAAATCCAATCCATAAAAAAGTTTGATAACCAATAAATTTAATTTCTTTTTTGATTATTAAAGTCATATCATAAGTAATAGCAATTACAAATAAAAAAATAGTGAAAAACATTAAAAATAAATTTATTGAATATGTGAAATTATATTTTAACTTTTTTAAACAAATCATTATTATTTTTAATAAAAACCATAAAGTATTAAATAAAAATATTATTATCCATAATGATAGATATAATTTTTGATATTTTTCTAAAGTTTTTATATTTCTTGTTGAAATACAAGAATAAAACAAAAAATTAAAATCATATAAAAAGTTCAATATTAAAATAAAATAAACACAACATGTTGATGTCATTTATCCAATATATTTTTTTAATTAATTATTTTATAAATTTTAATTTTTTAATTTTTTTTGTTAGTTTAAATCTTTCTATTATTAAATTATCTTCGTTTAAAAATAATTCTCTCTTTTATAAAAACAACGGTTCACTTTTTTTCAATAAAAAACAACATAAAAAAAATTAAAAATCAAAAAAAATATTCAAAAAAACATAAAAAATATACAATAAATTAAAATTATAAAAAAATCTTTTAAAATCTCAAAAATTTTTTTGGTTAATAAAATATCATTTAAAAATAAAAATGTCAAAGATTCTTTTTTTTGTTTTCCTAATATCAATATCATCAAGAACAATATTTCTTCCATTTAAAAGAAATTTTTTTGAGGAATTAAATTCAACAAATTTAATGTCTCAATTATATGAAAATAACATATATATAATATTAAAAGTAGGAACTCCAATTCAAGAAGTTCCATTATATTTAAAATTAAATCAATATCCATCTTTTATTTTAACAAGAAATGAAAATGCAAAATTTAATGAAAATAAATCATCAACTTTTCAATTTTTAGAAAAATCATATTCATTATATCATTTCTATGATTTTTTCCATGGAATTTTATCTTCAGATAGAATTCAATTTGATACTAATAATATTATTGATAATTATACTTTTATTTTATCAAAAAAATTAATTGATAAAAATATGAAGTTTTCAGGAGAAATTGGACTTGATATTCAAAGTAAATACCCTGATAAAATAGATATAACTAATTTTATAGATCAATTAAAAAAAATAAATTTTACTGATAATTATTCTTTTTCTTTAAAATATACAAATCAAAATGAAGGATTTTTTATTTTTGGAAATTATCTTCATAATTATGATAAAAAATATAATGAAAATGATTTTTTATTTGATAAATTATCCTATTATAAAAATAATCTGATTAAATGGAGTTTTTCTTTCGATGAACTTTATTCAGGAAATCAAATATTAAAATTTGAAGATGAAAATAAAACTTTTGCTGAATTATCTTATGAAGTAGGATTAATTATTGGTTCAACTAATTATTTATATTATATTCAAAATAATTTCTTAAACAATAATTTTTGTATTAAACAAAAATTAAAAGGACAATTATATCTAATATATTATGAATGTCCTGGAAATATAAACATAAAACAATTTCCTGAAATTAAATTTGTAAATAAAAATTTAAAATTTAATTTCACTTTAAATTATAATGATTTATTTCTAAAATATGATAATAAATATTATTTTTTAATTGTTTTTTCTGAAGTTTATCAAGGTTTTTTCACTTTCGGAGCTCCTTTTTTAAGAAAATATCAAATTTTTTTAGATAAAGATAAAAAAATTTTTGGTATTTATCCTCAAAAAGAAAATAAACAATTTAATTTATTAACTTATACATTGATTTTTATTTCTCTATTAATTATTTTTATATTTATTATTATTATATTTGTTAAATCTTTTTCTAATAAAAATTTAAAAAGAAAATTAAGGGCAAATGAATTAAATTATGATTATGAATATGCTGAAACTATTAATTGATTTTAATGTTATGTTAATAGATTTAATGTTAAATATTATTGTTATATATATATATAAATATAACTTTAAAAATTAGAAAAATAATTATTTATAAAAAATTAAAATTAAAAAATAAATTGTTTAATAAAGAAAATAAAGAGTTTAAAAAAGAAATAATAAAAAATTAAATGATTCTGAAAGAACAACAACATATTCAATAACAATAAAAAAATGATAAACCACTCTTCCAAAAAAGAAAAAATATCAAAGAATAATAATAAAAACATAAAATCACAAAAAAAATTTAAAAATAAAAAAAACTTATTCAAAAAATTCATTTTCCAAAGTAATAATTCCAATTTTGGCTTGACAAAAAGTTCTCATAGGGGGACCAGTAGTTCCAACACCAGATGAGCAATAAACATAAAATTTTCCTAAATGATGATATAATCCATCTAAAATTTTATAATAATAAAATTGTAATAAATGAATAGGAAAAAATTGACCACCATGAGTATGACCACATAACATTAAAAATATATTCCAATTTTTTAAAACAAAAGGACGAAAAATAGGGACATGATATAATAAAATATTAGGAAGAGAATTATTAGGTAAAATATTTACCATTTTTTGAATTGCTTTATTATGAGGAAAATCATAATCTACTCCAATTAAATTTACTATATTATTAAATTGAATTGTTTTATTTGATAAATGAATAAAATTTGTTGAATTAAATAATTTTTTCATTTCTTCCAAAAAAGCGTATTCTTCATGATTTCCATTAATATAATATATTGGTATTTTTATTTTTTGAAAAGGATAAAATATTTCTTTTGATAAAGGACATGTACCATCAACAATATCTCCTGTTATAATAATTAAATCTAGATTTTTTTCTTTTTTTATTATATTCACTAACTTTATTATTAATTCTTTTCCTATTATTGAACCTAAATGTAAATCTGTTAAATGACATATTGTTAATTTTTTACATTGTAAATTTTCACATTTTATTTTTATTCTTTCTATATTTATTATAAATGAATTGATTATTCCATATATTGTTAAAATTATTCCTGAAAAAGGAAAAACAAATAATGATAGTTTAAATGGTAATTGTATTTTTAACAAGAACAATAAAAAAAGAAAAGAAAATGGAAATGATAAATTTACATAAATTCCAAATATTAAATAATATAATAAATAAAAGAAATTAAATATTTTATGATAAGAATCAAATGATAAAAGTAATGTTATACATAATAAAGAAAAAAATACCAAAGGATAAATTATTATTTGATATGTTAATTCTATTTTTTCTGAAAATATTTTTTTCAATGTAAAATAATAAAATATTGTCCCTAAATATAATGGAAATGAAAGATATATTAATCTTTTTTTAATTTTATTCATTTTAAATAAATTAATCATTTGAAGTTGATTAAATATTTTAGGTAATAAAATTAATATATTTCTATTAAATAATTAATTAATTTTTATTTCTTAACACGTAATTCAAAAATTTCTTCACCATTAATCATATAAATTAATTTTTACTCATTGAAAAATAAATTCAAAAATTTTATGTAAATAAATAAAAAATATTGGAAAAAAAATATGTAATAAAATAAATTAGAAAAAAATGTCAAAAAAAATCAAATTCAATATTTTTTTTCTACTTATTCTCCTCCATTTATCACTAACTAGTAGTAAAGTTGCTATAGAAATAACAAAAGTAAATTTCCCCTCACCATTCTGTGACCCAACAGATGAATTAGTGACCTTGACCTTCTTCTGTATAAGTTGTTCTTCTTCCTCTACTCTTTCCTCCACTTTCTACTTCAAAGACAACAACCAAAACATCATAGAATGTAAAATTCCCTCTTCAATAAGTGATAAAACATTTCAGGAGTTAAACTGCAAGATCAAGGTTCCTGCTTCTTCCACATCTACATCACTCTTCATGAATGGTAGTGAACTCTTAGAGTGTAAGTCTGATGGAACAGTTTATGCAGATAAAGAAGATAATATCATTTATAGAATTTATGTGAAGATGGTTAAAGAATCTGTTGAAAGTATTAGTATTTGTAATTCTCCTTGTTTAGATGTTAAAGAAAGTGATATTGATGGACCTAGTGATTGTAATGAAGTAAAGACTAGTAATGAAGACTATTTTCCTTATTGTTGTTATTTAAAGTATAAAGTTGGGAAAAAAACATATAAAAAATGTGTTGAATTAAAGGAAGAAGAAAAAAAGGAATCTAAAGAGTATATTAAAAATTTCGAAGAAAATTATTCTATAGAAAGTACCGAGGAAGACACTGATGATGAAGATAATGATAAAGACAATGATAAAAATAATAATAATAATAATAATAATAATAATAATAATAATAATAATAAAGATGAGAAATGTATTGTTAATAAACTTGTTTGTATGGGAAATTGGTTAAAATGGAATTTTTGGATATGTGTTTTTTTGTTTTTATTATTTTAAAAATTTATTAAATTCTATTATAAATCTCATATGTTAAATTTAGTATAATTTCCAAATACAAAAAATATTTTTCATAAAAAAATCTTTACATCAAAAAAAAATAAATAATTTAAATATCTCTATCAAATTCTTTTAATCTATTCCACAACAATAGATTTTCTTCAGAAATTTCATCAAAGAATTTTTGATAATAATCGACATTACTTTTTTTAGGGAAAGCTAAATGAAATCCTCCTCTAGGTCTAGTAAATTCACATAAACTTCTTTCAACAACTTCATGAATATAATTATCAAAATAACATTCTTTATCTAAAGTTTTTCCATTAATATGATTGAAAGGAATAATACCTAAAATATTTTCTAAATCAGTCATAAATTTACTTTTAATAACAGTATCAACATTAGTATAAGAAACAATACTTGGAAAAGCATTACATTCAATTAACCAAGGATTTAAATGATTATCTAATAAAACATCAACTCCAAAAAAACCAAATAAATTATTATTATAAAAAAATCTTTTTTTTTGTTCTTCTCTTTCATATTTTTCCATTGTAATAAATTGTTTAACTAAAAAATCTTTTATTTTATTAAATATATTATCCCAATTATATCCTTCTTTTTCTAAATGTTTAATTAAAGTTTTCACAGTCCAAGTATTTCCATATTCTGCATTAGGGTCATTATTAATTTTATATTTTTCACTTTTATCATTTAAACAAGTATTAGTTAAATGAATAAAATTATCATCTAAAGAATTAATATTTAAATTATAATCTTCTGTCGTTATTCTAACTAATCCATCATCAAAAACATATATTATTAAAGGATTTATACTTGAAATTAAAACATATAATCTTAAATCATATTTTCTATTATATAATAAATGAGGATTTGATATATATTTTGTAACTATACAATTATCACATATTTCTTTTATATTTTTCATTATTTTTATTCCTCTTCCTTGATCTTCATTTTTCGGTTTTATTAACCATAAATTATTCAAATCTAATTGATAATCTTTCATTTTTTCATAAAATTCTTTTTTATCTTTTGGAAAAATATAAGTCTCAGGTAAATAATTATAATCATTTGGAAATTTCTTATGTAAAATAAGATAATTTTTATATAAATTATCTTTACTTGAAATTTGTTCAAATCTTAAAAAAGTGAAATATTTCTGAAATTTAAAAAAATCATTTTTTTTATCAGCCCAAACATTATAAATAAAATTAGTACTTTTGGCAGTTTTAACTCTATACATATTTGCAATTTCACATGTATCTCTTAAAGCTTTATAACCAATATGATCTAATTGATTACTTAAAACAAAATATTCTTTATTATAAATTTTTACTTCAGATAAATTTAAATTATTTGTATTTTGTTTTTCTAAAGAATCTTTTGTATAATTTACAAAAACAGTTCTTTGATTACATTTACATATTTCTTTATTTGGAGTTAATAAAATTAATTTTTGATAAGTAATATTTTTTATTTCTGGATAATCATTTAAGAATTTTTCCATATCATAAAATTCATTTTTACATTTTTCAACATCACCATTCTTAATTGCTAATTTATGTTTATATTCTAAATAAATATTATCTTCAATATAACATTTACCATTATTATTAAATTTAGAATTATCAAAATAACATTTTAATTTATTTTCTTTATTAAAATAATAAGAAATTTGACTTAAACCTCCTTGAGGAGAAAAACAAATATCATCAATAAAAAAACATATTTTATTATTTAAAAAATAAATTAAATTACAAGAATTATAATTATATTTATACCATTTTGTTTCTAATAACATTGAAATTGTAAATCTTGTTATTAAAGTATTTTTTAAATATAATTTATTTGACATTATATCATTTAATTTTGTTTTTTTAAAATCATAATGATAAATTTTCTTTTTATCTAAAGGAACATTTTTTAATGTTATTCCATTTATAAAATAAAGATTAGATACAATATTTTTATTAATAATTTCATATTCATTTTTTCCTTTTTTTTCAAAGGAATTTTTTAATAAAGTAAAACCTATTTTATTAAAACCTAAAATATGAATTAATTGATGAGATAAATTTATCATAAAATTATTTTCTGAATTTAAATATTTAAAATTTATTTTTGTTGAGATTTTTAATATTCCAATTAAAGGATAATAAAATTTTGAATCAATTTCACAAATTCCACTTTTTATATTTTTTTCTTCATTATCAAAATAAGGATAAATTAAAATATCAGTTTCTATTTCTTTTAAATTTATATTTGTTATATTTTCTCCACAAATATTTTCTTTTGGAATTATTTTTTTTTTTGAATTTGTTAATAAAAAAGAAAAATTTTCTGAAGAAAGAAGTAATAATTTTTTTATTGTATTATAATATTTTTCTGATATTTTTAACTTCGATTTTTGAGATTCTAAAGTGGAAAAATCATATGATATTTTTAAAGGAGATAATTCTTTTATTGATTCATACTTTCCTCTTTTATAAGGATAAAAAGGAAAAATATCTGAATAATCACATTTTGAATTTATTTCATTTATTAAAATTAAAAATGAAAATATTGTTATAAACGTTTTCATTTTTTAAATAAAATAATTATTTTTTATTTAAATTATTTATATAATAAATTATACAAATATGGTAAATTTTTATAATTAATTTAAAATTTATATTAAAATAAATCTTTCTGATTAAGATAATCATTATAACTAATAGAATCAACAAAATTGATTTCTTTCTGTAAATGTAATTTAATAAAAGTTTTTTTTTGTTGAGCAAGCTCCATTCTCAATAAAAAAAACACCGCTTACATCTTTAGTAGAATAATAAGGTAAATTATATGAATCTCCATGAGTGACAACTTTTCTTTGTACTCTGTGATGTTTAACTTTTCCATTAGAATCTTTATGTAACAAAAAGTAAAGCTCCTCAATATGGAACCAGTAATTCATTTTTATGTGTTATAACACTTATGATTAGTAATGTAAGGGATACCCAGGTTCCTAAAGAAAACAACCGACATGAAAAGGATAGGAAACAGTTACCTGAACGAGTCTTTTTATCTTATAGTAACATCATCTTCTCTGGGAAGGATTCTGGGATTTCATTTTTTTTTATTTTATTTTAATTATAGTTATTTTTGGAGTTTGATAATATATTATTATATTATATTTCATCAGATTTTTTATTATTTTTAATTTTTTTATTTTATTTTTTTTAGAAAATTCTTATCTTATATTTATTTTTTTTAATTAATCTATGATTTTGGTACTTGTGAATAGTATTAATTTTTTGCCTTTTTAAAATTGTCTTCAAATTAGCATTTGGTATTTGAATTTTTTCTAGAGAATCTATTCATTTTTCTGATATAATTATATTTAATTGTTATATTGATTTTTATTAATTAAAATTAACTTTATAATGTTTAATATAAATTTTTAAATTTTATTTTAGTGTTATTTATCATTTTTAATAAAATCAATAACTTCAATTAAACTGTCATAAATAACTTTTATTAATTTTTGATCAACATTATATGGATGTACTAAAATAACAGACAAAGTTTTTCCATTATTTAAACAATATAAACAAGTCCAATATCCATATTCATTAACACCAGATTTAGGATGAAAAGTAATGTCTTCTCTTCCAACACAAACTTTTCCAATGTTTGAAGCAAAAATTAAATTATAATTACAAAGAATAGGAAAATTATCATCAAATTTTAATTCTTTTTTTTCTTTATTAACAAAACTTTCTTCATAACAATAAGTCATCCATGTTTCATTTGTATCTAAAACTTTTTTCAATTCTTCTTTACAATGTATGATATCTTCCAATAAAGAATTTTGTTTATTAATATAAATAATTCCTAATCCTGCTGCATTAAAAAATTTTCCTTTTTTATGAATTTCTTTTGCATAATTAGATTGTCTAGTATCAGTAGGACAATAAACTCCTAAAGTTAATTCATCTATTTCCTCAATTTTTCCTTTATTATATTTTCTTATTGCTCTTTCCATTATTGTCATTAATAAAGCTTGACAAGTAAAATTATGTTTTCTATTAAATGAACTAATTGGGGAATATTCAAAATCCCATTGAGTATTAATACAATGAGATGGTAAATTAACATCTGGATATAATTTAATTTTTTTAAGTTTTTTCCATGATAATGGTGTAGTGATATTATTGTCTATTTCTTTAGTAAATAAATCTTTTTTATGAAATGAGTTTATTAAAGGAAGATTTTCTGCTAACAAAAAATCTTCTGTGAATTTTTTATTTTCAGCTAAATTTATAAATAATTCTAAAAATGAAAAAATTGAACGACCATCTACAAAAGAATGACTTGAACTAAATCGAAATCTAATTTTATTATTTTCAGCTTCTGTAATATATAATCTCCATATTGGTAAAATATCTAATGGAAAACTTTCTGGAAGTTGATCTTTTGGTATATCTTTTGTTTTTATTAAATTTTCAAAAGGACAATCTTCAATTTCTAAAAGAACCCAATATCTTAAATTATTTATTAATGGTAATTTTAAACGAAATTGTGGGAATCTTGTTAATAATTCTATATATATTGATTTTAAATTATTTATCATTTCATTATATGAAATATTATTTTCTTTTTTTATTGAACAAGCAGCACTTATCCATTCATCACTTGGACCAGCATCAATCCCATCTGCAAGACCTATAACCTTTCCTTTACAATTAATGTCCATTATAAATCATAATAAATTTTTGATTTTTTTATATTAGAAAATTATTTACAATCAATTAATTCTGAATATTTTAATAAATTATAAATATTATATATTATATTTAAATCTAATATACTTTCTTTGCTTTATCAAATTAAAACATCACTTACTATATTTTTTAAATAATTTGGCCCAAATTAATCCCAATTCCATTAAATTATTTAAATAATAAAATGAATTAATTTTATAATAATAGATAAATACCTAATATAATATTAAATATATTAATTAAAAACTATTATAAAATTATATTATCTTATATTTATAATTTTATTTATTGTATGATGAGCCTAGATTTTAGTGTATATCTATAGTATGAATTTTTTATATTTTTTAAAATTTTTTCGATTGATGATTGTAATGATATTTTATTTTCTAAATCATTAATTTTTGAATTTTATTCCTTTTTCAATTTGATTTTTTGATTCTTGAAATAAATTTTCTTTGACTTTATCAATTTCATAATTTTTCTCATTAATTAAATTATCTTCAGAATTTTTTTGCTCTTGAATATTTTAAGTATTTTTTTTTCAAATCTAAATTTTCCTTATTTAAATTATCAACATTAACAGTTAAATTATTAAAAGAATTTAAAGTATCTTCATACTTTGATTTAAATTCTTTGGCAAAGCACTTAAAAATTTTTTAATAATAATATCATTTGCTTCATTAACTCTTAATATTAAATAATTTAATTCTCTAAAATCAGTTCTTTCTTGAACAAAAAGTAAAGCTTCATATACATTTGTTATATGTAAAATATAAGTAATTTTTTTGATTCAACTTCATTATATAATTCTACTATTTGCAATAAAACTATTCTAAAATATTATTTATTTATATTAAATTAATATATAATACATAATTTTTGATTGAATGAAACTAAAAAAATTAATAATTATTTTCTTAATAAATAAAATAAAATGCAGAATTTAAAATTATCCAATATAAAACCAATAATTACAAAAGAAAAAACTCTTCAAACATTAAAAACAATAAACACATTATCATTTGAAGATTCAGATAATATAAACACTATTAATACAATATCATCAAAAAAGGGGAAAAAAAATAATTTTAGGGACAAAAATTTTTGTTCATCAAAATCAATAAGAAGAATAAAAGTTCAAGAAGTAATAAAAAAAAATCGTTTAAATTCATCATTAAAATTACATTATAAAAAAAAATTAAAAAAGCCATTTTCAGATTCTCCAAAAAAAAAAAGTTTAAATAAAAGTATAAGTGAAATAAAGCCATTTTATCCAAAAAAAGTAAGTGGAATAAATATAAATTTTTTAAAAAAACAAATAAAATGTGAAAAATTAAAAAATGAAATAATATTAAATCATCAATTAAAATTTTATTCTCCTAAAAATTATTTTGAACCTTTTAATGAAGTTCCAAAACATAATTTTTTAAGAAAAAATATAAAATCAAGAAATATTTTTAATCCAAGTTTTCCTTATGATAAAAATGAAATATATAATAAAGAAAATCCAATTAAATATGGATTTAGAACAGAATATAAAAAAGAAGAAAAAAAAAAAGAAAAAAAAATTAAATCAAATAATTTTCGAAAAATAATAAAAAAAATGAATAAATTAAATTTAGATATATATAAAACAAATGAAGAATTAATAAAAGAAATATCAAAAACAAATAAAAGAAGTTTAAGTGATAATTTAAAAAAGAAAAAAAATAAAATAGAAAAATTTAAATTAAATAATTCATATCATAAAACATATAAATCATATGAAATAAACATAGATAAATTATTAGATAAAAATGCAGAAAAAGTAAAAATTAAATTAGAACCAAAAATTCATAAATATTTAACTTTTGCTGTTAATCAAGTTAAATATGAACAAAAATTTAAAACTTATGATAAAGATGAAAATAGTGAATTTTCAATGAAAAATAAATTAATTAAATTTGAAAAAGATTTTAAACTAGTTTCTTTTGAAAATATGAATTGGAAAAGAAAATTAAAATTAAAAGATTTTCATGAAAAAACAAAAGAAAATGAAGTTCAAAAAATGAAAAATTATGTTAATGATTTAACTCAACAATGGAATAATGATGATTTTTTAAAATATGAAATTTTAAGAAGTAATATTATTAAAAATTTTCAACCTTTAATACCAACTCCAATTACTAAAGTTAAAGTTAAAAAATTATGTGAAGTTATTAAAAATAATTAAAAATATTCATTTTTTTATTGTACTTTTTATATTTAATTTTTTAAGTGATTTATTTTGATTCTTTTTTTTAATGAATTTTTTTTATAATAAAATAATTCTAATAAAACAATTAATTGGTTTATCCTTTTTATGAAATTTTTTTTTTTTGAAATTCACTATCAAAAATATTTTATTCATTTAATATTAATTTCAATATGTAGAGTAATAACAGATATAATAACAACAAAAAAACAAGGATATTTTCAACATAGTATAATTTTAAGGGAAATAATAATGTTTCTTTCCCAAACTTTAGCGATTTTTGTTTATTTATATCAAAATCATATAATGAAAGATATAAATAAGAAAAATAAAATGTTTAAGATATTTTATTTAAATATTAAAAAGAGTTTCTTTTGGTTTTTATCAATTATTTTATCTTGTTCTATATGTATTATTTTTGGTTATATGAGATTTGATTTATTTTTTTATAATAATGATATGAAAAAAATTCCAAATGAATTAATTACGAATTTTGAATTTATTTTTTTATTTATTTATCTTTTTTTTCTCAATAAATATTATTTAGGATTTGAAATTCATAGACATCATATAATTGGATTAACTTTAAATATTATTGGAATTTTATTTTATTTAGTTATAGAAATATTCAGAAATAATAATTTTAATCCTACTTTTTCTTTTTTATATGTTTTAATTATTATTATTGAAGCTCAATTTTTACAAAGTTTAACATATACTTTCCCAAAAAAATTAAATCATCAATATTTTATGAATATGAATTTAATTTTATTTTTTGAAGGTTTATTTGGAATCATAATATTAATAACATATGATTTTTTTTATGTTTATATTTTTAAATTTGAAGATATTTTTATTTTCAAAATTCAAAAAGAAGAAGAACAAAATTTTTTTATAGATATAATATATATATTTGCTTATTTAATTTTTAATGGAACATTAAATATTTTAAATTATATAGTTATTGAAGAAACTAGTCCTATTTATATGACTGTTGCAAAAGGATTATCAAATATTTTTACTTATATTTCTCAAATTATTCAATATTCTCTATTAAATAATAATCAATATAAAGAAATTAATTCATATCAAAATATTGTATTTTTATGTTTATCATTAATTGGTTTTTCTATTTTCTTAGAATTAATAACTTTAAATTTTTCAGATTTAGATAAATATACAAAAGAAAAAACTGCTTCAAGAGGAGAAAATGATACAATCTTAGAATTAGCAAGAAATTCTATATCTGAAGAGGAATGAGAATAATTTAAAAAACATTAAAAATTCATTTTTTTTTAATTTTAATGTTGAAATATATTTTATTTAAATTAAACAAAAATTTTTAAATATTTAAATATTTAATCAAATTTATTTAAAGGAATTGTCTCATCATCGAAATTAGTTTCTTCAAGTTTTTTCTTTTCATCTTCTTTTAAATTATCTTTTGAAATTTGATTATTAATTCTATTATGATCACAAATAGATAGAATTAAATATAATATAAATCCAATCCATAAAAAAGTTTGATAACCAATAAATTTAATTTCTTTTTTGATTATTAAAGTCATATCATAAGTAATAGCAATTACAAATAAAAAAATAGTGAAAAACATTAAAAATAAATTTATTGAATATGTGAAATTATATTTTAACTTTTTTAAACAAATCATTATTATTTTTAATAAAAACCATAAAGTATTAAATAAAAATATTATTATCCATAATGATAGATATAATTTTTGATATTTTTCTAAAGTTTTTATATTTCTTGTTGAAATACAAGAATAAAACAAAAAATTAAAATCATATAAAAAGTTCAATATTAAAATAAAATATACACAACATGACATGTTTAAATAAATTAATAAAAAAATAATTTAAATAAAGAAATAAAAGATATAACTTTCAAATTTAAAGAATAAAAAAGATCTTTATATGATAATAATATATAATATAATACAATAATAAAATAAATAATTATTTTTATGTAAAAACTAATACTAAAAAATATAATTTAAATGTTATTTTACTTAAATGAAAAAAAATTATATATTAATTAGATATATTATTTGTTGTTTTTCTCACTTTACCTTTTAAGAATAAATTGTTTTTATCAAGAAACATTATTATTATTATTATCTTCAATTTGTATTCCTTCTTCTTCAATATTAATTTTTATTATAATTTATTTTCTTATTTGAGAATAAAACTTAATTGTTCATTTTTTGATTAGTCATTTTTTTAAAAATAGAATAATTAACATAACTTTTTAGAAATCATAGAAAAATTAGATATAATTTTTTCAGAAAATCTTTTAATCTTTATCTTCAATTTAATGAGAATTTATATATTTACATTGCATATATTTACTTTGTAAATTTATCAATTTTTCATTATCTTTTCCATTTAATTTAATTATATTTTGCAAACATTCTTGAGAATCATTTATTATATTGATAATTGTAAACCTTTAGAAAAACAAATTAATAGATAATATCAATAGATAATATCAATCAAATGGATCTTGAAACTAGTTTTAAAATGAAGAAATGATTAATAAAGTTTAAAATTGATTTTAGACGCTTGAAAATATTTTTTTTCGAAAATTGTTTTTTAAGTGTGTTTTTTTGTTGAATTGTTGGAAGATAAAAGAAGGAATTTTTGACAGTAAATTATAAAATGTTGGTGGATAAAATAAGTTAAAGAATCAATTGGTGTATTTTTTAAAAAAAGGAAAAACTAATAAAATAAATAAATAAAAATCATAAGAATAAATTTGTTTTAAATTAATAAATAAAATTAAATAAAAAAAAAACATATAAAATAATATTATGATTTTTCCAAAACATAAACAATTAAAGGCATAATATTTTCAGGCCAATTAGGATTAATAAAATGATGTATAATTTTAAATCCATTATTAATAAATAAATTAATATAAAAAATATCTAATCTCTGCTTTGAAAAATCTTCTTTACTATATTCAAATTTTTTATTATGTTCACTATTATTATTATTATCTTCATAATAATAATTTTCTTTAATAACAATAATTCCATTATCATTTAAATTATTTTTACATTTATTTAAAAAAGGAATTAAATCATTATCTTCTAAATTTTCTAAAGTCCATTGAATCCAAATTAAATCATATTTCCTTTTAAATTCAAAATTTTCAATTCCACAACAAAAAATATTTTTAACTTTTTTATTATATTTAAATATTTCTTTAGTCTTATTAACGAATTTTTCATCTTTTTCAAATAAATCAATTTCATTGAAAAAATTACATAAAACAAATTGAGTGACTCTTCCAATTCCACAAGCACAATCTAAAGCAGAATTATTATTTAATTTTTTTGTTAATATTAATCCATTTAATAATTCATTTGAACATTTTATATCTGGTAAATTTGTGTCTTCCCATCCACCTAAAACACTTTCTAATGTTGCTTCTTTTTCTTCCCAATGTTTTTTACGAATTTTATACCAATCTTTCTCTGATTCCATTTTTTTAAAAATTTATGTTTTTTATTTTTATGATTATTTTTTGATTAATGTTTAATTTATTTTTTTATTTTGTATAAATATATTGAGAATGAAAAAGATGGAAAATATTTGGAAAAAATATGATAAAATTGAAAAAATAGGTTCAAATCTTTATGCAGATGTATATAAAGGAAAAAGTAGATTAACTTCAGAATATGTTGCAATTAAAGAAATTAACAAAATGAGAATAAAAACAAATAAAGTAATTTTAAATGAGATTAAAATAATGGAAAAATTAAAATCAGAAAATTCAGTATTATTAATTGA
>JAJJLU010000789.1:0-18739 GCA_023807065.1 Isotricha intestinalis
AATCCCCAATCCCCAATCCCCATTTTAATAGTTTATTGTAAATTAATTTAATCAATAAAAATAGTTTAATTTATTTTTAAATTATGAAAATAATAGATTTATATTATTTTCATGAAGTCCAATCCCCATGATAAATTTGTTTATTCATAATAAATAATTTTTATTTAAATGTCTTTTGTAATTCTAAAGATAAAATTATACTTTTTTTATTTTTTTATAAAATTCAAATTTAATTATATATATTAGAGTTATTCTTATTAGTTTTATTTATATTTTATAATATAATAATTAAAAATATTAAGAATAAAAATATTAAATAATATAAAATATCTTAAAAAATATAAAATTAAATGAGGAGATTTTAATCCAAAGAATAAAAAACAACAAATTCATATCTTGATAATCATTTAAATAAAAATTACCCACTAAAATTAATATATCATTACCAACTAAAAGCATTATTTTATAAAAATACTTGCTTAAAAAAGATTAATAAATAATAATACTTGCTAAAAATTTAAAATTTAAAATACCATCTAATATATTATTATTTTATTTCTTACGCACTATAATATTAATATTAATATTATTATTTTATTTCTTACTAACTATATTATTAATATTATTATTTTATTTCTTACACACTATAATATTAATATTATTTTTATTTCTTACCCACTATAATATTAATATTATTATTTTATTTTTTACCCACTATAATATTAATATTATTATTTTAATTCTTACAAACTAGAATATTAATATTATTATTTTATTTCTTACTCACTATAATATTAATATTATTATTTTAATTCTTACTCACTATAATATTAATATTATTATTTTAATTCTTACTCACTATAATATTAATATTATTATTTTAAATTTTACCGACTATAATATTAATATTATTATTTTATTTATTACATTCTATAATAATAATATTATTATTTTAATTCTTACAAACTATAATATTAATATTATTATTTTATTTCTTACTCACTATAATATTATTATTTTATTTCTTACCGACTATAATATTAATATTATTATTTTATTTCTTACATTCTATAATATTAATATTATTATTTTATTTCTTACTTCCTTTAATATTAATATTATTATTTTATTTCTTACTTCCTTTAATATTAATATTATTATTTTAATTCTTACATTCCACATCTATTTTCAAATTTTTTATTATCTTACTTACTATTAAATTATTATTAATTCATTTATATTTACAAACTTTTTAAATAAATTATAAATATTTTACCATTTACATTTATTTTCTTGAAATTGTTCTAGAGAATATTTATTAAAATTTTTTCCATTATATTCATATGTTCCTATAGGATTAATATTTTTTTCAAAAGAAATCCCAGAAACATTTTTTTTAGAATCATCATCATTATTAAAATTATAATTATTTAAATTAACTTCTTCATTTTGATTGGTTTTTTGAGCATTTTTAGAAATTATATTATCATTATCATCATCATTATTAAAATTACTTAAATTAACTTCTTCATTTTGTTTTGTTTTTTGATCATTTATTGAATCTTTATGTGATGTTATTTGTTTATTGTCGTCAGTAGTTATTTTTAAACACTCCTTCAATTGATTCCCCATTTCCTTTATTAGATGTAATAAATAAAATAATTAAATAGATTTAAAAAAAATAAATAATTAAATAAAATGTTAAAAGAGTATTTAAGAAATTTTAAAGAAAGTCATTATTTTGTGCTACTCCACTTTGTATTCCCATTTCATTATTTGAAACATATTCTAACTCAGTTTTTTCATCTTTATTATTATTTACATTATTATCATTTAAATTATCATAATTTATATTATCTTTAATTTCTTTCTCTTGAATATTATTAATATCATTAGTATTCATTATTGGTATATTATTATTGACATTATTATTATTTACTTGATTAGGATTATAATTATAATTATTATTATAATTATTATTATTAATATTATTATTAATGTTATTATTAATGTTATTATTAATATTATTATTATTAATATCAAAATTACCATTGATATATGAAGGTACCATATTAATATTAATATTTTGATTTATTTGATTTTCATTTAATTCAATATCTCCTCCAATAGAAGTAAATGCAGGTGGAGGATCATTATAATTTTGTTCCATAAATTGAGGTATATCCTGAATTACACCATTATTTGAAGTAATTCCATAATTAGGAATTTGATTTGAATATTGTTCTGCTCTTTCAATTTCTTCTTTTGTTGGAAGAATAGGTTGTAAATCAGAAGAACAATAACCAGTTTCTTGAGGTTGATAATAATATTGTTGAGTAACTAAATTTAAAGCTGGCATTAAAGGTTGATATTGTTGAATATATTGAGGTTCTAATAAATTATATCTTGTTGAAATTAATTTTCTAATTGTAAATTTTTGATAAATACTCAATGAATCAATATAATTTTTATAACATTGACCAAATGTAAATAAAACACATAAAATAAACCATCCAATTCCAACAAAACTAGGATCATAATCACTTATATTAATTAAATTATGTTTATTCATTCCTGGAATAAATCTATTTTCTCTAAATGTCATATGAACATCATAATATCTATTTCTTTGCCAAAAGAGATTTTTTGTTTGAATATAATCATTATAACTTATAGTATCAGCAAAATTAATTTCTTTATTTAAATCTAATTGAATAAAAGCTTTTGATTTAGCTTGTGCAAGTTCTAATTTTAAAAGGAATAAACCACTAACATCTTTAACAGAATAATAAGGTAAATTAAAAGAATCAACTCTAGAAATTACTTTTCTTCTTTCTGTATATTTATGAACTTTCCCTTCTGAATCTTTTCTTGTTTTAGTATGAGTTACATAATGATAACATTCAGCATGAAAATTTATGATTGGAGGAGTTATAAATAATTTCCTCATTTTTTTATACATTCCTTGATTATCTTTTTTATTCATTAAATAACCACAAATAGGAGAACAAAATTCAGCAATAATATATATTATATATGAAATACCGAAAAAAGCCAAAGTTGGTGTATTATATTTTTCCTTATCAACTAATGTTCCTATTATAATTAATATTATTCCAATCCATGTAGTTATTTGGAAAAACCAACAAAAACATGTTAAACAATTTGTTCCTTTGCTTTTTTGATCTTCTTTTTGGAAAAGTAAAGAGTTAGGTAAAGCCATTTGTGTACTTGAATCCATTTTTTATTTAATTATTATTAGTATATTATTCTTTAAATAAGTTAAAGTTTGATTTTATAATATTTTATTATAGTAAATGTAAAAAAAAGAAAATCTGTTTATTAATTATTGTTTATAATAAATAGTTTATTAAAACCCATATTTTATTTATTATATATATTATTATTTTTTAATTATAATCTTTATTCAAATTATTGATTTAAAAAATGAAAAAAATGTATAAATCATAAAAAAGGAAAAAATAGTTTGTTAATTATTTCTACCTTAAACTTGAAAAAAAAATAAATAGTAAATTCCTGATTAATAATATTAAATTTAAGAAAATATTGGCAGTTTCTAAAAAAGATTATTTGTTTTTTATGAAGAAAAATTTTTATTGAATTATAAAAATCAAGTATTTAAGTGTATAATGCATATTGATATGACAATGTGTTTTAGAGATATTAAAAAAAATTGTTAAACAAAATATAAATTCAAAACAAAAAATAAAAAATGATAAACTTTAGATTTTAAAAAAAAAAATTTAATTCTAAATTTAATAATAAATTAATACAGAAATATTTTAATATTTATTCTCCTTTAAAATCTTATTAATAACTTGTTCAGTATTTAAAAAATCTTTATCACTTTTTTCATCACTTAAACTTCTTAATTGACACTTTACAGATTGAAAATTTTTCGAATATCTTCCATCAAAAATGATTTTATTATTATGAGTATGAATTTTTTGTTTTAAAAGTTTATTTTTAAATAAATTAAAAGAATTATTATCATTTAATGATTCACAATCTTTACGATTATTAATTTCATCATTAATAAGATAAAGAGGAGATCTAAAGGAAAAACTCCCAATGTGTTTAACAGAAATATTATTATGTCCAAGAACACTTTTTGTTATTGAATTAAAAAATCTTTCAGTAGTATCTCCTCCTTTTTTTAATTGTTGTTTTTTTATTACATCATAATAATTTCTCAATCTTTTCCTTAATTTCTCATACTCTTTTATTTTTTCTAAACAACTTAATTCAGGAGATAATCTAAATGAAGGAGTAATTCTTTCATAATTATCTTTATTTATTTCTTTTTTATTTAAAAATAAAGTTTTTAAAGATATTGAAGCTGATACATTTTTTTCTTCTAATAAAGGAAATTTAACATTTCTTGTTGTTTGTATTTGAGGAGAAGTAAATTCGTATTTTATTAAACTTGGGAATTTATATTTAGAATGATTTTTATTATTTTTTTTCTGAAATAAAGAACTTTCTTCATTTACATATTTTTTATTTCTTTTTTTAAAAATATCAATATTAATTAATCTTTTCTTCATTTTTAATTTTTTTCATTTTTTCTATTTTTTTAATTAAATTTATTAATTTTTAAATAAATACATCAAAAAAATATTTATTTATTATACATTCACCTTAATCACATAATTTTTTGATTTTTTTACTTAAACTAGATTTTTTTAAATTATTTAAATCTATTTTATTCTCAACTTTTAAATTACTTAATTGACTATTATTTGTTGTAATATTTTTTTTTGATAAATTATTTAAATGAATAATTTTATTAACACTTTTAGTTCCATTTTTAGGAGAAGTTTTACTTGAATAATATATATTTTTAATATTTCCATGTTTTAATATTTTAGGTCTCATTTGATTTAAATTATCAAAATAAACTCCTAAATCATTTGTTTTTTTTTCCTTTGAATTTGTTCTTTCTGTTAAACATTTATTTTTATTGTTTTTTATTTTTAAATTTAAATCTTTTATATTAAAAGGTTTCAAATTATTTATTATTGTTTTCTTACATTTTGGAATTAATATTTTATTGCTTTCTGTATTGATATATAGTTTTTTTGTTGAATTTTGATTTGATAAAGCTTTATTATTAATAATCATTGAATTTTTTAATTTTTTATTTAAAGAACTTGATTCTTTTTTTAAAATCCTTTCTTTTAAAGGAGAAATTTTTAATAAAGCTTGTTTAATCTTATCTTCATTTTTAAAAACCAAAATATTTTTCTTCTTTCCATTAAATTTATAAATACAAATTTTTGATATTTTCTTTTTAACATTTAAATTTTTAATAAGAGATTTAATTGTTTCATCTTCAGAAATTTCTTTTACTCTTTTTCCTTTATCTATTAATTCAGCTTCATTTCTGCTTTTAAAAACTTTAGAACTTGTTCTTGTAGTTTGAATTGTATTTATTTTAGACATATCTTCATTACTTTTTCTATCTAAAATTAATTCATTTGGTGTTACTTTTGATAAATTTAAACTAAGAGAAGTTAATTTAATATGTGATTCAAATATTCTTTCATCTTTTTTTCTTTCTATTGTTTCTATAATTTCATTATTTTCATTCTCATCATCATTTTCATTTTTTTCTATTATTGAATGTTGAAGTTTAAGTTTTTTTCTATAATATTTACTCATTACTTCAATACAATCTCCTAAATGAAAATAAATACAATAAATATTTAAACTATTATATACAGTACAATAATAATTTATAAATTTATTCATTATTGGAATTATTTCTTCTTTTTTATAATATTTTTTCAAACATTCCACTTCATCATCCCAAAATAAATAATCTTTAAATAAACTTACGTAATGAAATTTACCATCAAAAATTAAAGAAGTTATTCTTTCTTTATTATAAGAATCAATTGTTGAGTTATACTTACTTAAATTATGAGAAATTATTTTTAATTTCTTTAAATTCTTATCAACTTTTGAATTATTTTTTTTCCTTTTATATTTTATTATTTTTGAAATCCCTGAAGAATTCAAACCTGAATTTCTTGGAGTTTTATCTCTCACTGATATATTTTTATAATTATATTTTAAAACTTGTCTTGTTTTCTTTCTATTATTAATGTTAGTGTATTCATGGATTTTCTTTTTAAATAGTTCCATTGTAAATTAAAGAATTAAAAGTTTGAATTTATATAAAAAAATTTAAAATTAAATATCAGAATGATATATCAAAAAAAAAATAAAAAATAAAAGAAATGCAAACATCTCCTTCAGACACTCAAATAAAAGCAAGTCAAAGCATATTAAACTCCTCAGTATCTAAAATGATGTTTTCATTTGGAAAATCTCCTCGTTTTCCAACATTAAAAAGATCTGCAATTTCATATTCCTTTTATAACCTTCCTTCAACACGTAGTAATCGCTCAACCTCATTAGGTTATGGTTCAAAAACAGATTTTACATTATTAAAGAAAGGAGTAGGTGATTATCCAGAAATAAAAAGGGATTTTGACATAGGGACAAAATTAGGTCCTTATTTTTCATTTGGAATGTCTCGTTCTAAAGTATACTGTTCAACTAATATTCCTTTAGGAAGAGATGCACCAGGTCCAGGAGCGTATAAACCAAAAACATTAAAAAATTCACCTTCTTTTTCTTTAAGAAGTAAAGTAAATATACCTTTACCTAATAGAGATACTCCTGGTCCTGCGGCTTATACTCCGAGAACAGGAATTAATAAAAATGGAAATTATCCTCTTTCTAAAATGGAAAATGTTCATGGAAGCTTTTTTGGAAGTGGACAATCTAATAGATTTAAATATATTTATAATGATAGTCCAGGACCAAGTGCTTATACTTTCAAAAGTATGATTGGAGGCTCTTTATTTAATAGTAAATTCACTAATGGAAGATCTATTACTTTTGGAAGTAAATTTAATTATGGAGGAAAAAAAGATAATTTCCCAGGTCCTGGTTCTTATCAACCTTTTAGTGAGTTTGGTGTTGTTGATCCTTATTTTAAAAAAAAGAAAATTAAAAAAAGAGGAAAAAGTGTTAAAGAAAAGAATATACTTAATAATAAAAAAGATAATAATGTTATTACAAATAATGGGGAAACTAAACCCAGTGAAGAAAATGTTAATAATGTTAATATTAATCAAGAAAAAAAGTAAATTATAATTGTTAATTATAATTTTTAAAGTTATATTTTTTTTCTTTATGAAAAAAATATATTTTTCTAGTATAAAGTTGTTAAAAAAATAAATATAAAAAATAAATTTAATATTGAAAAAAAAATTTATTTTTTTTTAAATAAAGATTCTTTTTGTTTTAATATTTCCTCAAATCTTTTATTATCCATTACATTTTCTAAAATTATATCTTTTTTCTCTGAATTATTTGAAGAACGAGAAAAATTCATTTTATTTTCTTCTTTATTATAAATATCAGGAAGTTCATTTTTATAAATATTATTAGCATCAATAGTATATTTATTTTTAATTTTAGATAATTTAGAATTTAAAACATTAATTTGTTTATTTTTTTGGTTTAATTCATTTAAAGTTTCTGCAAAAAATTTATTAAATGAAGGTTCATTAAATTCTTTTTTTTGAAAATTTCTATTTTGAAAAGAATTATAATTTGAATAATTCATTGGTTGAATATTATAATTTTGATAATTAATAGGTGTAGAATTTTGAAAATTCATTTGATTATCTAAATTAGGATTTGGTAAATTTATGTTTTTTTGAGAAGAATTTTTTTTCAATTCTTTTTGTTTCTCTAAGGATATTTGATTTATACTTTTTAATTGATTTTCTATTTTACCTAATTTTTTATTTATTAACATTAAATCATCATTATTTACTTTTTCATTATTATCATTTTTATAATTTTTTTTTGCTTTTTCTAAAGTAAGTGAAGTTTGTAATTTAATTAATTCTCCTTTTAATTTATTAATTGTAATTAAATTAGATTCTCTTTGATTAACTAAATCACTTAATTGATTAGTAAGATATTTAATAGTTACATCTCTTTTATCATTAGAATTATTACGAAGCATTTCTTCAATTTGAGTAAAAATTTCTTGTAACTTTCTATCATAATTTTGTAAAATATAATTAAAAGTTGAAACTTCAGAATTATACTGTGATTCTAGTGAAAGAATAATATTATTAAAATCTATTTTTTGTTTATAATTTTCTATTATTATATCAATTGTTTCTGATAATTCATTAATAGACATTCTCTCCCATTCAGGTATTAATTCATTTTTAATTTTCCTTATTAAGATTACATCATAATTATTATTTATTTCTTTATCTGAAACTGTATTATTATATATTATTTTATCATTTATATCATCTAATTTATTATTCATATCAACAAAATAATTTCTTTCTTGGAGATTTAATTTTTCTTTTAAATTTGTATTTTCTAATTTTAACCTTTCATTTTCTTCAATTAATTCATTATTTTGATTTTTACTTTTTTTTGATTTTAAAGTATCTTTAATATCCTTTTTATTATTATCTCCAAATAAATGATTAATTTTTGAAGGTTGATAAATGTTATAATTAACAAGGGATATTTTATTTTTATTTAAAACAGAATTAGGAAAAATAACAGTTTCTTCATTATTTGTCATTTTTTCAAAAACATAAATTTCTTTATCATTTCCAAATCTTAAAGTATCACCTGAATATAAATTCATTTTATCATTTGAAATCATAGTTTCATTTACATAAGTTCCATTAGATGAAGTATCAATTATAATGAAATTTTCATTTAAATCATCAAAAGAAATTTTAGCATGATTTTTAGAAATACTTAAATTATCAATTTTTAAATGATTTAAAGCGTTTCTTCCTATCGTAAATGGTAATTCAGTTATTTTAATTATTGATTTTGAAGTTTTTAATATTGCATAAGTGTTAATATTTTCTTTATTCATTTCATCTATTTTACTTTCTTCATCTGACATTTTATTATTAATATTAAAAAATATAATTTATTTACATTTAAGTAATTTTACTATTATTATATTAAAAGTTTAAATAAATTATTTAGAATTTGATTCAAAATTTCCTTGAGCAAACTTTCCATTAAGAAAAACACCTTCTAAGACAATATTATCTTTTTTCTTAACTAACTTTCCATTTCCATTAAAAACTCCATTGACAAAATCTCCTTCGTAAACATCTCCATTAAACATTTGAAGAATACCTTTACCTTCTTTAATTCCTTCTTTAAAATTTCCATTATATACATCACCATTATTATTAACTAAACAGCCTTGACTATCATATTTTCCTTTTTTAAAATGACCTACATATTTTTCATCTTCAGTGATTAAAGAACCTTCACCTTCCATTTCATCTTCATTCCAATTTCCTTCATATAAATATTTATTTATTTCACTTGATGATAAATTCCCTTTTCCATGTTTTTTATTATTTTTCCATGTTCCAATATATATTAATCTTTTTTTTAACATTGATAAAGTACCAAAACCATTTCTTTTTCCTTTTTTCATTCCTCCAATATAATAATCTCCATTTTCATAATAAATTTCTATCTTATTTATTCCTTCGGAAAATTGAGATAAGTATGATATTATTTCATCATGTTTTTTAAACCAAATTTTAAAATTATTTGTTTTTATATATTCTAAAAGAAATAAAATGTTATGAACTTTAAAAATCTGAGATAAATTATATACTGGGGGATCACTACAATATTCTTCTAATGATGGTAAAATTCCAAAATTTTCATTTTGATTATTTCCATTTAATAAAGGATTTGATTTTATCATTATTGAATTTAAATCTTTTTCTTTTAAAACTGTTTTAATTGATAAACTTAAATCATAAAATAATGAAAGGAGATATTCACTAAATCTTTTTTTTATAAATATATTTTCTGCACATATTGTTTCGTATAATTCAGTATTAAAAGAAAAATGAATATCATTTTCAAAAAAATTTTTATTTAAATAATCAAATACTATCCATTCTCCTTTTAAATCTCTTTTTGAATTTGAAAAATACTTTAATAATTCAATATCTTTTTTCTTTTCATAATATTTTTCTTCTTGTTTTTCATGTAATTTAATAAAGTCAATTATTTCATTAATCATTTCTTTTTCTTTATTATTAACTTCTAAAATAAAATCAGGAACATTTTCTTTAAAATTAATTTCTTTTTCATCTAAATTAATAAGACATTCCCATTTAATATCTTTAGATTGTAACAATAAAGGATTACTAGAACAAATAATATAAGAATCAATTTTTGAAATCCGATCTAAATCAAATAAAGTAAAAATAGGAAATAACATATATTTATTATTAAAAATTTTTAAAGGAAAACCAGTTTGTTTTAAGAATTTTTCATAATTATTATTTTCAATTGAATCAATCTGAGAATAAGAAAATAATCCAGGGAATAAAGAAATAAGAGAAATAATAAATAAAGAAGCATTAGATGGAATTTTTGAAAAAACAACAATATTTTTTTCTAATAAAACGAATTTAATAATTTTAAAAATATCTTCCTTTAAAAATTCAAATAATTTCCTATAATTAAAGAATTTAATTAAGAAATCTTCATAAGAAGAAAAAGAAAGAATACTATCTTCATTATATAAATTTTGAAAAGAATTTTCAATAATTTGTTTATCATTAAGAGTATCTTGTGACATAAATAAATCTAAAGTTTTATTTATTTTATCATAAAAAAAAGAAAAATTAGGTTTGAAAGAAACAATACATAAAGCTTTTTGAATACAATCTCTAATATTTTCTTGAAAATCATCTTGAACATCTTTTACATTAGTTTTTATTTGTCTATAAGTAGAAGTACAATATAAAACTTTATTTTCACTTTGAATAAAAAAAATTTGATTATCTCTATTAGTTAAATGAATACCATCAGCAAGACAATATATGGTTAATTTATAAAATATTTCTTCTAAATTTTCTTCAGGAGTTTTTCCTTCTATAAAACATGATAAAAATTCATTATGTTCTTTTAATATTTTTTCTTTTGAAGGATAAGTACATTCTACTAAAGAACCTTGTTTTTGATGAAAAGAAACTAAAGCTAAAAAAAAAAATCCATTATTATCTTTTAAGATTGATTTATCTACATCAAAATATTTTGATTTTGGAATTTCATTTTCTATATTTTCTTTATTATATTTTATATATATATCTATTATATTCTTTATATGATTTGTATATTCAATTTCTTTTTCAAAATTATTTGAAACTATATCTTTTAATTTACCAAAATTTTCTTTAAAAAATTGTTTCATTAAAACAATTATTTATTTTTTAAAAAATAAAAAAATAAATAATTATAAATAATAAATAATATATTTCTAATATTTATTCTTTTCAAATAATTCATAAATTTCTTCAATTTTCCTATTTATAATATTTGCTTTATTATAAAAAATATCAGAAACATTAATAATTTTTTTTCTTTTTTTTAATTTTATTTTTCCACAATCAATAGATTCTCTTTTCTTTTTAATTCCTATATCATTATTATTATTATTTGTATAAAAATAACTATTTGTCTTTGACATATATTTCTCATTAAAATCTTTATAAACTGTAGTTCCAAGACTTTTATTTCCTTTTCCATATAATCTTAAATTAACAATATTTTTTTTTAATTGAAGTTCTTCAAACTCTTTTTTACTTAATTCTTTTTCATCATCATAATTTCTTTTTTCAAATTCTATTATATTTGTACCTATTTTTTTTGACTCATACTTTACTAATAAATTTAAAGGAGTATTATCTGAATTTTTCTTTCTTTCTAATGGAATAGTATAATTATTCTCTTGTAAAATCTTTTCTTTTCTTTTTTGAACTTCTGTTTTTTTTTGAGATAAATATTTTGGTAATATTATTGGAGAATAATCTTCATCTGATGAATATTGTATATTTGGTACTGTTAAAGATCTATCTTCATTTTGAATTTCAGTGCCTTCTCTGTTTCGTCTTTTTTTTATTTCTTTTTCCTTTTCTTTTTCTTTTTTTAATATACTTTTATCTCTTTCTTTTATTATTTCTTTTTCTTTTTTTAATATTTTTTTTTCTGGTTCTTTTATTATTATTTCTTTATCATTTTGTATTATTTTTTTTTCTTCTTCATTTATTTCTTTTTCTTTTTCTTTTTTTAATATATTTTTTTCTGGTTCTTTTATTATTTCTTTATCATTCTTTATTATTATTTTTTCTGATTCTTTTTTTATTTCTTTATCATTTTCTTTTTTCTTTTTTATTGTTATTTTTTCACTTTGTTTTGTTATATCTTTTTCTATTATTTTTTCTGTTTTTTCTTTATTGTTTATTTCTCCTTTTTTTTCTATTGTATCTTCTAATTTCTGAGTAATTTCTATTCTCTTTTTATTTTCTAAAGATTTTTCTAAATCATCTACTTGTTTTAAATTTTTTAAACTTTTTTTTTCAAATAAATCTAAATTTGAATCCAAAAAATCAACTTTTCTATTTCTGAAATTAACAGTTTTTTGTCTTTGAAAAGTTTTAATTCTTTTTGTTGATTCTTCTTTTTTATTAGTATATTTTTTTTGATTAAACTCTTTAACAAAATCAATTATTTCTTTAAATTTATCTTTAATACTATTATATTCATCATTTAAATCAGAAACATTTAATCTAATTTCATCAAAGTCACTTGTAATTTCATCTAAATTTTGTTCAAAATAATTTTTTAATCTATCTCTAAAATCAGTAGTTTCTTTTGTTACTTTAATTAAATCATCAGTTTTTTCACATAATTTCTTTGCTTCATTTGTATTATAAATTTTCATCTCTTCAAATTTATCATCTAATTTATTCATTTCATCTTGAACTTTAAAATATATATCATTTTTAGTATTATTTAAAATTTCTTTTTGTCTATCACTAAACTTATCTAAACTTCCTGTAAATTGTTGAATTAAATTTTCTATTTTAGTTCCATAACTTTTTAAATCAATAATACTTTGATCTTTATATGAATTTAAAACTACCATTTCTTTAATATTATTTTCAATATAATCTCTAATTGTTTTAAATTTACAGAATTCACCTACAAAACCAGGAACAGTAAAATTATCAATAAACATTTTATCATATTTAGTCCTCATTGAAGTAGCATCTGTTATTAATTGATTTATTCTTAAATTATGAGTATTCAATTGATCTATAGATTTATTTTTAAATACTATTATTTCATCTATTATATCTGTTTTTACTTTACATTCATTATAATTATTATCTAATATTTCTACTTTTTGATTTATTGAATCAAATTTTCCTAATAAATCTTTTATTTTATTATTAATTGATAATAATGATTCTTCAAATTTAAAATTTAATGTTTTTTCTACTTCTTTAATTCTTTGTAAAATTTCATCTTCAATTTTAAAAGACATTATTACAAAATTATTACTTTCAATTAATAAATAAAAGTATTATTGATTAATTTTATTATTTTATTAAATTTAAATAAAAAATAAAAATTATTTGATGGGTGTATGTTGTAATTCAACAATACAAAATATTACAGATCCAGAAATAGAAGAAAGTAATTCAATAAAAGAATTAACAGATATAATGAATTCTAAATCGTTTAAATTAAAAAAAGAAATAGAAATATTAAATAATTATTTAGATAATCCTAATTATCAAGATTCAAATGAATTTAATTATAATACTTTCACTGAAAAAGATTTAAAAAAAAAAATTAATCATTTAAATAATTTAAAAGTAAGTTTTGAACAAATTAGTTATCAATTAATTGTTCTTGATATGAAAGATGATGATAAAGATGATTTAAAAGAATTAAAAGATATTTTACAAAATATTGTTTCTAAATATTATCTTCCTGATGATCCGAAAAATGAATTAGATATTGCATTAGATGAATTAAGACAATATTCCTTAAAAAAAATAGGAGAAGTAAATTTTTAATTTTATATTTATTTATAAATTAAAAGTTATCCTTTTATAAATATATACTATATCATTTAATAATCACTTATATTATATTATTCTATAGATTATTTTTCTCTTTTATTTTTTTTTATTTTATTTGAAATTATAATTTTATAAATAAATTATTAAATATTTTAATTTATAAGTATAATTTTTTTTATCAGTAATATGAAGTTATTTAATGATTAATGTATCCTTATATAAAATTAAGAAAAAATATAAATTTAACAATTATAAAACAAAAACAAAGATTTCACATAATTTAAATAATCTTCAAAAAAAACTAAATCAATTCTAAATAAAATATATTTATTAAACCGACTTAAACAAACAGTAAAATAAATAAAAAAAAACTATATAAAACCAAAAACAAAAAAAATATATAAAAAAATGACAGAAGAAATAAAATTATTAATAGGAACATACACAGAAGAAAGTAATTCAAAAGGAGTATACTTATATTCCTTTAATGAAAAAACAGGAGAATCAAAAGAATTAGACACAGAAATGTCAGGAAATCCTTCATTTGTTCTTTTATCAGAAGATAATCAATATTTTTATTCAGTTAATGAATTTAATACAGGAAAACAAGGAGTAAGTTCTTATTCAATAAAAGATAATAAAATAACAAAATTAAACGAACTTTCATGTGATTTTAATGGAAAATCAGGAGCAGATCCTTGTAATCTTTTATTACATAAAAATTTCTTAATATCATCAAATTACACAGGAGGAAGTTTTACTGTATTTGATATAGATGAAAGCAGTAAACAATTAAAGAAATCAATTCAATATTTTTCATATTCTGATAAATCTCATATTCACTGTGCTATATTAACACCAGATAAAAAGTATATTTTTTTCACTGATTTAGGAGCAGATAAAATACATAGATTTACAATATCAGAAAATAAAGAAACACCATTAATTGATCATAAAATAGTATATGAATATAAAAATGAAACTCAAGCAGGACCAAGACATATGATTTTTTCAAAAGATGGTAATTTTTTTTATGTAATATGTGAATTGGATGATTTATTATCAATATTTAATTATAAAGATGGAGAAATTAATCATATAGAAACTATAAAAGCATATGATGGAGAAGGTAAAGGAAGTGCAGATATTCATTTTTCTAATGATGGTAATTTCTTATATACTAGTCATAGATTGAAAAAAGATGGGATTTCTATTTTTAAAGTTGATAAAAATAAAGGAACTGTTCAAAAAATTGGTTATCAAGAAACTGGAATTCATCCTAGAAATTTTGGAATCACTCCTAATGGAAAATACTTACTTTGTGCTTGTAGAGATTCTAATCTTATTCAAATATATGAAATTGATCAAGATAAAGGTTTCTTAACTAATATTCATAAAGATATTGTAATTGATAAACCTGTTTGTGTTAAATTTTTATATTAATTATAATTATTTATTTTTTAATTATTTAAAATAAGTTTTAATTGATAATATTTTATGATGTTAATTGATTAAAAAAAAAATATTAAAAAGAATAAAATTACCTATTTTAAAAAAAATATATAATTTAAAAATTTAATTTCCTCCTTTTAATCTTAAAACTAAATGTATAGTTGATTCTTTTTGAACATTATAATCTTTTAAACTTTTATTATGATCTTCTAATTGTTTTCCTGCCAAAACTAATCTTTGACTTTCTACTTTAACATCTTCTTTCTGTTCAATTAATTGCTTAACATAGAGAATTTTATCATCAATATTAACATGAAGTAAAATAGATTTTCCAGTTAAAGTTTTTATAAAAATTGGAATTAATGGTTTTAATTCAATAGTTGAATTTGCTGTTATATTATAAGAACTTAAAGTTTTGTTATTTTCTTCCAAAACTCTATTTGAAAAAATTAATCTTTGTTGATCTGGTGGAATGTCTTCTTTTTCTTCAATCTTCTTTTTTATACTTTCTATTGTATCATTTGCTTCTGCGTTTATTGTTATTTCTTGATTTGGTGTTTTTATTGTCAATTGCATTTGTTTTTTATTTTATGTTTTCAATTTTTTATTTTAAAGTTGATTTAACTATTTTCTGAGTTTCTTAAATATAATATAAAAAGAATATTATAAATAAAAAAAAATTATTATAATCTTAAAATCTCTAATATTAATTTATAAATGTAAGTTTATTTATTATATTGTTATTATTTCTTTTTTAACAAATACATTAAATTAATTATTAAATTTAATTAAAAATATTGATTAAAAACTTAAATCTAAATATTCTAATCTAAGTATTTTTTTAAAAAAACAATTCAAATAAAAACAAAAATTATTTTTTTTAAAACCAAAAGAAATAAAAAAAATCATTATAAAAAAAGAAGAGAAGGATTAAAAAAAAATGAATTATACAATAATCTTATTTATGATAATAAACTCTCTTCAATCATGTGGATATTCAATAATCCAATCAATATTTCCTTTATTAGGAAAAGAATACGAAATCTCAGATACAATATCAGGAATAATATTTTCAGCATTTCCAATAGCAAACACAATAATAATTCCATTAGTTCCTTATTTATTAGAAAAATTTCATAAAGACTTAATTTTCATTATAACACTATTTACCTCAAGTTGTATGATATTAATTTTTGGTTTAATATCACATTCTCCTTCAAAAAATTTTTTTCAAATTTCTTCTTTTTTAATTAGATTTATTCAAGGAATAGGAGTTGGAATTTCAAGTACAATTAATTATAGTTTATCAGTTTCAATTTGTGAAAATGAAGAAGAAGTTAATAGAAATATTTCTTTAATGGAACTTAGTTATTCTATTGGATTAGCAATTGGTCCTGTTATGGGAACTTTTTTATATGAATCTTTAGGATGGGAAGTTCCTTTTTTTATTTTAGCTGGTTTAAATTTATTTTCTAATTTAACTGTTTTAAATATTAAAATTCAAGAATGTGAAAAAAGTGATTATCAAAATTTCTTTAAAGCTATTTTCCATTGGAAAATTTTATTAACTGAAATTGCTTCTATTTTCCTTATGGCTACTGTTAATTTTTACGAACCTGTTTTTGAAAATTATTTAATTGATAATTTTGGATTAAATATGAAAATTGCTTCTTTATTTTTTGATATTCAAATTTTTTCTTTTTTTATTTCTCTTTCTTTAATAGGTCATTTAATAATTAAAATAGGAAGTAAAATTTCAATTTCTTTTGGTTTATTTTTAGGATTTATTTTCGTTAATTTTTTAGGACCAATTTCAATTCTTCCTAAAACAATTTATATAATAATAATTGGATTAGTTCTTTTAGGACCTTCTGAAGCTTTTGTAATTTTACCTTCAATTGAAGATTATATGTCAACATTAATAAATGATTTAAAATTCAATAAAGATTATTCTAATGATTTAGCTTGTACTATTTTTAATTTTGTTTCTAATTTAGGTGATACTATTGGTCCTTTATTAGGAGGATTTTTTTCTGATTTTTATGGATTTGTTAATACTTGTTTTATTGTTTCTATTTCATTATTGATTTGCTTTATTACTTTTACTCTTGTTAATTTAATTAATTATTGTAAAAAAATTTCAAAAAAGAAAAAAAATAAAAATAAAATTTTAGATAATAATGAACCTTTTATTGATATTGATTTTTCAACTATTTCTACAAAACATGGTAGTTTTATTGTAATTGATAATATTAAAAATAAGAGTTTTAGAAGAAGATTAAGTCGAAAAATGACTTTTGAATCATATCCAAAAGAAAGTATTATCAATCAATATAAAAAAAAAGAAAGTATTGATGACAGCTCATAGAAAATCTATTAAATCAATTTATATTGTTTTTATACCTTTATAAAAATATAAATTTTTGTAGAGGAAATAATATAAAATTTGTATTTATTCAAATGCAATTAAATACAATGTTTTATATTTTTCTTCTTAGTAAGAAAATAGGAATAAATATATTTAATTTATTATTTTATAATATAAATAAACAAATAAAACATTAAATTTAAAAATCTTATATTAAAATACCATAATGACATTTTCATCTAACTAATAAAATAGGGAATATAATGTGTTATTCTGAAGCAAGATATAAAGTTAAGGAAATATTAAAAGAAAATATAAATGATAACTTTGTCATTCAATCAACTACTTAAAAGACACAAAGAACTAATGAAAAATCTTCTTCTTTTCAAATAAAAGGAAATACTAATTAAAAAAGGTGAAATAATGAAATAGAAGAATCTGAAGAAAATAAAAATATAGGAGAATTTGTTAATTTCAGATATATCTGACATAATGTTTTTTTAATTTTATTTTTGATATTCTTTCTTCTTCATTTTCTATTCTTCTATTTTTTTCTCATTTTCAGATAATTTATTTTAACTCCTCAATTGATATTTTCTTTTCAATTTCATAATTATTTTTGATTAAAGAATATTGTTTTATTGTTTATTTATCAATAATAAATTACCTGATAATTGTTTATAATTCATCTTTATTTAAATTTAAATAAATAAAAAATTTAATATAATTAAAACAATTATAAAGTTTTTTATATATAATCAAAATAAATAATTTAATATAAATACCTTAATTTGAAATCTTCTTTTTGATAATTTATTCTTTTTATTATCGAATGAAATATTATTATTTTAATTTTTCTTTTATAATTAATAATATATTTATTATATATTATACTTATTAATTATTATTC
>JAJJLU010000790.1:0-18661 GCA_023807065.1 Isotricha intestinalis
CAATCCCCAATCCCCAATCCCCAATCCCCATTAAAAAAATTTAAAACACAAAATAAAATTTTAAATAACATTTATAATGAATATAAAGAAAAATTTGGAAAATTTGAAGGAATTAATTTAGAAAATAATAATTAAATTGAAAATATTTTTTTAAAAAATTTAAACAAAGACTCTTTTTATTTTTTTATAATTATTATATAATATATTTAAATATTTTTCATTTAATTATTTATAAATAAATTTTGATTTGAAATTAATTTTGGAATTTTTTCATTTAAAATATTATTCTTAACAAAAAAAACAGAATTTGATTTTTGTAAACCATTAAATTTAATATTTCTACTCTTTTTATCTTCATCAATATAAGTTTTTTTTAAAATATATTTTGGCAAATCATTGATAATATTTCCTTTAAAAATTTGATTTCTACTCTTTAAATCTTTTAACGAAGAATTTTTTTTTAAATATAACATTTCATTTTTAATTATACTATTACTTTTATTTCCAAAATCATTTAAATATAAAGAATAATCATATAAATTAAAGTTTGATTTTTTAAATTTTAAATTCATTTTTTTTGGAAAATTCTTTATATCATTATTTAAACTATTATAAAGTAAATGTTTATTAGTAATTAAGTTATATTGTTTTTTATTTCCAACACTTGAATTTCTTTCTTTTAAAAATAAATTTGAATTATTTCTTAATTTTAAACTTCCTAATTTATAATAATTGAAATTACTATTATTCAAATAAATATTTGGATTAATATCAATTTGAGACATATTTTTTTTTTTTTCAATATTTTTTTTTTCAATATTCAAATTTTCATTTTTAATAGAAGATAAAACCTTTTTTATTCTAATATTATTTTTTATTGATTGAGAATTTTCATCAGAACGATTTTTTAGATTTTTGATTATATGATTATCAGAAATTAAAGGATAAATTTCTTTTTCATTTTCTTTCTTTAAAATTAGTAATTTTTTATATAATTCTTTATATTTAAAATGAGCTCCTCCTTCATAAAGTTTACGTTCTTTATTATCTTTATAAAAAATTCCTTTATATTCATTTAAAAAGTTCATTTATTTTTTTATTTTATTTTAAAATATATTGTTAAAAATTTGATAATTAATTATTTATATACATTATACGAATAAAAAATAATTTTTTATTTAAATACTATTTTAAAACACATTTAATCTTTTCTTTTGTGATGATGATGATGATGATGTTGTTTTTTTAAAATGACTTTATTAATATCATTATCAATATTATTTATATTTTCTAAAGTATTATTCTCATTATTATTATTCTTATTATTTTTATTTTCGATATTATTCTTACTATTTTTAATACTATTCTTACTATTTTTAATATTATTATTACTATTTTTAATATCATTATTTTCTTCTTCTTCTTCTTTTTCTTTTTCTTTTTCTTTTTCTTCCTTTTTTTCTTCTTTTTCTTTTTCTTCTTCTTCTTCTTCTTCTTCTTCTTCTTCTTCTTCTTCTTCTTCTTCATCTTTATAATTTAAATTAGAATTTTTATTTTCAATAATAATATAATCAGGAATTGGGGTTCTTGTAATTGGATGTCCTTCTAGTTTTTCTAAAAGTTTTAAATTTTCTTTTCTTTCTTTTTCAATTTGAAATCTAGCTAATTTCAATAAAGATATTTTATTTTGTATTTTTTCCCTTGCATCAATACAACCCATTTAATTTTATATATTTATTTAATATTTATTTATTCAATAAATAAAAAAAAAATTTTTTTTTAATTTTTTTTCATATTAATTAATGTTACACAAAAAAATATTTTATTAAAAATCTTCACTATTTATACTTCCATCCATTGAAATATCACACAAAATATTTTCATTAAATTCTTTTTCAGTAAAATCAAAACTTATATTTCGAGTGTTAAAATTAGTAGAATTTATAGAGAAAAAACTATCATTATCACAATTATGAAGATTAAAATTAATATTATCGTTTTGATTTTCTTCATTTTTCTTTTTTCTAAAACAAAATCTAATTAATTCTTTTCCTGTTATTTTTAATAAATCTTGATAATGAACATCATCATTAAATTTTTCTAATAATTTTTGAAAATTTTCTGTTTTTTCAGAAATATTATAAATAATATTAAATTTGTCACTATTTTCCACAAGATAGAAATTTTCATAAAATTGATAAAGTTTTAAATTTAAAAAATCTTTTCCAAAATAATTAGATAATAAAGAAATTGAATTAAAATTTAAATTATCATTTTTTTTGTGTTTTGAAGAAACTTTTAATTCACAATATTCTTTTAAAGTAAGCATCATAATTTCTTTTAATTTTGTTGAATTACTTTTTGCTCTTAATTTATAAGCAAATTTTTTAAACAAATCTTGTTTTTGATTGATAAATTTTTTACCATAATCATTTAAAAATGATACAATAAATGAAATAAAACTAGTTAATATTACACTTCTGATGTTGTCTTTTTTATATTTTGTATGATATCTTTTTCTTTTTTTTTCTAATACATTGTTTTCCTCATTTATATTTTTTCTCCTTCTTCCTTTTCTTTCTTCATTTTCATCTAAAATATCATAAAAACATGATTTTTTATTTTTCATTTCTTTCCTTTGAATATAAAATTTTTCTTATTATTTATATATGATACCTTTTGAAAGATACTTTTTCTTCAAAATTATAATTATCATTTTTTATTCTATTTTTTTACTTTCTATACATATAATATTTTAGATATAATTTTTTTGGAGGAAAATAAATCACTTTTCAATATTTTTTTTCTTTTTCCCTTTTATTAAAGGGAAAAAAAGGATTTAACCTTGATAAAAAAAATATTTAATTTTTGTATTGATTTAAAGAAGTGAAAAATATTAAAAAATATGTGTTTTTGATTTTTTCTTAAAAAATCAAATATTTTAATGTATTTGTTTTCAACAAAGAACATTTAAACATAATAGTATTTTTTTTTGATTGCCCGAAGAAAAAAAGACATTTTTTTAAGGATAAAGTAAATATTGTATTTATAGATATAAAATAAATTTAAGATAGACAATGAACAAAAATAATTTAAATAGAATATAATTTATTGTAAAATTGTCAATTATTTTACAATCATAAAATTAATTTTTAACAAAACTTTGAAATGAAAATATTTCTAATAAAATAATCCCCACAAATAATTTTAAGAAAAATTTTCCAATGAAAAAATGAATGTCAATTCAATTATAAAACATTTTTAATTAAAAAGAAGTATTTTTTCTAAAAAAATAATAAAATCTAAGATAAAAAAATATAATCTTAAAAAAAGTCAAAAAAATGAATGCAAATATAAAATTTTATGATGATATTAAAAATCTAATAATTCCAGTGTCGTATGTAAATTTTGCAAATGGTTTATGTGAAATGTTAAATATTTCAAATGATATGTTAAATTCTTTTCAAGTTTTTTATTTAGATAAAGAAGGTGATAAAATTATAATTGAAAATGCTTCCGATTATGCTCAATTTTTACAACAATTAAAAAATAAAGAAGTCAATACTATTGAAATTGAATTAGGAGAGGAAAATAATAATATTACAAATGAAACTAATAAAAATTTTGTAGCTCACAAAGAAAATGAAGATATTTCGAAAAAGGAAGAAAAAACAAAAAATCAGAATATAGGAAATAATGTAATGAATGAAATTATTAATAATAATATTGATAAATTATTAAAAGATAATAATAATAATGATATTAATAACAATAAAATTGATGAGTATGATAATGACTTTAATAATAATTTTAAATTTGAACAGCAACAAAACAATCAATCAAAAAAAGAAATTCCTGAAAATTTGATATATCAACCAAAAAAAATAAATAATAATAATAATAATTTTAACAACAATAATATCCAATATAATAACATGAATAAAATACAAAACAATAATAATTTAAATAACTTAAACAATAATAATATTAATAACTTAAATAACTTAAACAATAATAATATTAATAACTTTAATCACTTTAATAATTTAAAAAACAACCATAATAATAACTTTAATCACTTTAATAATTTAAACGATAATAATAATAATACCTTTAATCACTTTACTAATTTAAACAATAATAATAATAATTTTAATAACTTAAACAATAATAATAATAATAATTTAAACAATAATAATAATAATAACTTTAATAACTTAAACAATAATAATAATAATAATTTAAACAATAATAATAATAATAACTTTAATCACTTAAACAATAATAATAATAATAATTTTAATAACTTAAACAATAATAATAATAATAACTTTAATAACTTTAATAATAATAATAATAACAACAATCAAAATATAATAAATAATAATATTGGAACAAATAAGCTAAATATGAATAATAATATGAAAAATATAATAAATTTTCCAGTTAATTGTAGTAAATGTACTATATATCCGATTCAAAATATATTATATAAATGTAATGAATGTTCTTTATTTTTTTGTGAAAATTGTGAATCAATAGAAGGACCTATTCATCTTCATCCTCTACTTAAAATAAGGACAAATGAGCAATTTCAAAAATGGAATTCAGTTGAAAATAATACTTCTTCTTCAATTATTGAAGTAATTGGAAATATGAAAGACTCTGTTTTAGGAGGAATAAAAAGTATATCTGATTTTTTCACAGGAGAAAATAATATCATTAATAATAATGATTTAAATAACAATATTAATAATAATTTGATTAATAATTATAATAATAATAATAATTTAAATAATAACAATTTTAATCATAATTACTTCAATAACAACTGTAATAACTTTAATAATAATTTTAATAACTTTAATAATAATAATTTTAATCAAAACATAAATGAAAATCCTGAAAATATAAATAATATTATGAATGAAAAAATAAATGAAAGAAATAATTCAAATATATCTCAACAAATTAAATATTTAAAATCTTTATATGACTTAAACCAAATACCAGACATCAAAATAGAAGAAGCAATTAAAAAAGCAAATGGTAATTTAGATGAAGTAATAACATATTTATTCCCATAAAATATTAAATAATTAAAAATATAAACTTAAATTTATGAATACAAATAAAATATTATAAATAAAATAATAAAAAATGATAAAAAAAATATTAGAAGAACTTCGAATAAAAAACAATAAAACTTTAATTTCATTTGATATAAAAAACAAAAAAAAAAATGATATATTAACAATATCAACAAGAATAAATAATAATAATTCAAAAGATGAGAAAAATGAAACATTAAAATTTTCATTTTTATACAAAAAGTCCTTAAAGAAAAAAAAAATTAATTTAAAATTAAAAACAATAGGAAGTTTCACAAAAAAAATAAATTCTGAAATTACAAGAAGAATAACTTTTACTAATTCAGATTATCCTTCTTCTTTCAAAGAATTTGATTTAGGTTTTAGTTTAGAAAATCAAATGTATTTTAAGCGAATAAATCAACCTTTAAATATTATTGAACAATTAGATAATGAAGATATTATGATGAAATTTTTACCTGATAATTATTGTTTTATTTTTAAAGAAAAATTTTATTATAATGAAAAAGATAATTTTTCCCTTTTTTTTAATCAGTTTATTCAACAAATTCAGAATTATAAATTTAATAATCAAAATCAATTAAAAACTTTTTATTCATTAAAAAAATTAAGACATGAAAAAATTAATTTAAATTTTTATTCTTTTTGTATTAGAATATATAAAAATTTAGAAATAATAAAAGAGATAAATCTTCCTATTAATATTATTCCTTTTTATTTTAGTATTAATTATAGAAATTTTATTTTTTTCATTTCTCGAATTTTAATTTTTGAAAATAATGAAATTTATTTAGAAAAAAACTTAATAGAAAAAACAATAAATGAATTATTTAAAAAAACTGATTTTTTTTATAAAGATTGTTTATTATTTGATAATAAAAATTATGAGAAAAAAAAGTTTAAGTTAATTATAAATAAAGAAGAATTTCAATTAGAAATTTTAACTCCAATGATTAAAATAAAAAAAGAAAAAATAGAAATAATTAAATTAGCTGGTAAAGGTTTATTATTAAATTTATCAAAAAATAATTTTTCAAATTGGGGAAATATAATTTTATGTTATTTAAGTTCTTTTAAATATTTTAGAAATATAGCAAAAAAAATATATAAAAATGAAAATGAAGGAAATGAATTTATTAATTTAGATAATATAATTCAACAAAATATTCTTTATAATCAATTTTTAAAAAATTCAGAAAATTTTGAAAAAAGTTTTTCTTTTATGTGTTTCATTCCAGAAAAAAATGTATTTAATTTTTATACTTTCTTACCATATAAAATTAGTATAAATTATAATAATGAAGAATATAAATTTCAATTATCTTTTTCAGAAATGAAAAAATTATATAAACTTCAAAAAAAATATAATATTAATTATATTATAAATAAATGCATAATTATTAAGAATCAAAAACTTTTTTTTTCACTTGATTTAATCAAAAATTATAATATTAAAGAGTTAAAAAATTTTTTTTATCCTCATACAAGTAATCATATTATTATATATATAAAAAACCCAAGATTAATATGGAATGAAATAAATTCAGATAAAAAAATTATTATTGAATATTATGAATTAAATGATAATTTATTAGAAAAAATATGTCACAATCCTTTAAAAAATTACCCTTTTATTTTTTCCAGTGAAATTAATAATATTTTAAATGAAATACATGAAAATCAAATTAAAAGAAAAAGCCAATTAAAAACTTTAAAAACAATGAAAAATAAAAAAAGTATTAGTGAAAGTTTAAGAATAATAGATGTCAAAAAAAAAAATTCTCTCAGACAAATTGACTTAAATAATTATATCTATTCACCACAAAAAGAGTAAAAGAACATTATTTTCATCCAAAATACTTTAACAAATTTTATAAATAAAAAGTTTATTTAATTTTTCATAAAATAAAATATAAAATTTAATTCACTTTTTTTTTCAAACTTTTATTCTGATTCTCATCAAATACTTTTTTTTCTCTATTTTCATCAATATTTTCAATAATTTTAGGATTCATAGTAAAGTTTTTTTTTAAATTTTTTTTCAAATTTTGATTCTTATCATTTTTAGTAAAATTTTTAATAAATTGATTTGAAACATCCAAAATATCTTTTTCATATTTGATAAACAAATCTCTGATAAATTTATTATAAATCCATCCAGATAATTGATATTGAGGTAAAAAGCAAAATAATAAAAAGATGACTTTAATAAAGAAATAAAAAGGAATATAAATTAAAAGTTTTTTAAAAATGGTTTCAAAATTAATGAAAATACTATAAACAACCCAATAACTTAACCATTGAATAATATCATTAATATTATCATTATTATCTTCTTCATTTTCATCTTCATCTTCATCGTAATCATTGATGTGATTTTGTAAAGTTTTATATGATATATATAATGGATATACTGTTGCTATTAAGATTGTTAAAAAATGATCAAAGAAACCTATAAATATAAATAAAAGACATATTAGTAATATATATAAAAAATATATTGGATGAATTCCTGTTTTTTCATATAATATTTTTATTTCTTTATATTTTAATAATTTTCTATTTATTTTCATTTGAATATTATCATTTGGATGTTCTGGATCTTCTTTTTTTAATTCTTTATAAAAATTAGGAATTGAATTTCTTAAATCAGAAGTTTTATCCCAATAATTTTTTATTGTTTTTCTCATATTTTATATTAATAAATGTATTAATGTATTATTAAATAATTAAAAAAAATGAATAAATAATAATATAAAGATAAAGTTAATTTAATATTATAATATAGAAAACAATTTAAACCCTCAAAAAATTAAAATATTTACAATAAAATATTAATTAATTATAATTCATAGTCAAACATTTCTCCAAATTTTTTTAAAAGTAAAGAAACTCCAATACTATCTTTAATAGAAATTAATAAATTTTGACAATTATAATTATTGCAAAAATCATTTAAATCTGAAATATTAATTTTATTTCTTAAATCATTTTTATTCCCAATAATAAAAATATATTTATTTAATTTATATATTTTTTCAACAATTAAATTTTTAGCATTTAAATAACTCGTATATGAAGTTAAATCAAAGAAAATTAAATATAAATCTGCTTCTTTAATACAAGAAATTTCATTCGAAACAATAAATTCAATTTCAAATTTTTTTGAATTTAAAATTAAAGTTTTAATTGTTTTTTCTTCTGCTAAACTTGGAATATAAAAGATATCAAATTTATTATTACATATTTTTAAAACAAAACTTGTTTTTCCTGTTTCTTTATCACCATAAATTAATATTTTTTTATAATTTTTAGGTTTAATTGTTTTTTTTAATGAATTATAACTGATATCTGTATATTTTTTTTCTAATGAATTTTTTGAATTATTTTCATTGTTTGTTTTATTTTTACTATTTACTATTTTATTCTTAATTAAATCATTTTCTTCTATTTTATTTTCATTATTATTATCTATATTATTATTTATTTTATTTAAGTTATTATTATCTATATTATTTACTTTATTCTTAATTCCTTCAGTGCTTACTTCACTTATTTTCTTTTTTTCCTTTTTATTTCTTTCTGATTCTATTTTAATTAATTGATTTATCATATTATTTTTTATTAAAGGTAAATTTGTTTTATTTGAATCATATTCTTTCTTTTCATTTAATTTATCTATCATATTTTCTTTATTATCATCATTATTATCTACTATCATACTTCCTTGTCCTCCTTTTTCTATACAAGAACATATATAATTTTTAGTTCCCATTTTTTTATTATAATTTATATAATATTTAATTGTTGAGATTTTTTATTTTTTTATTTCAAAATGAAAATTCAAACTTAGAAAATAAAATTATTTGAAAAAAATAAAAAAATTATAAAATATTAAAATGTTCTTGTTTTTATAATAAAAAAATTTAAAAATGATTTAACCTTCAACCAAAGAAAATTTCGATTCGAATTGTTCATCAATTAAATCTCCTGCATCTTTCTTTTTTGTCATTTTTGCAATAATAATAATAAACATAAAAAGAATAACTGCAACAATAATTAAAATAGTAAAAATCCAAAAATGAGATTTTTTATTATTTAAATTATTTTGAACAAATAATGAATTATAAATAAAAGTTGCTTGATAATTATTTTTTTGAATTGCAAAAATATTAATATAAAAATCTTCTTTATAAAATGTATCATTTATTTTAAATATTAAATTTTCTTTATCATTATTTTCTATTGAAATATTATTTGTTAAATTAGAAATATCAATAACTTCTTCAAATTTATTTCCTATTTTATAATAATAATCAACATTTTCTTCATTTAATATTTTCTTCGCTTTAAAGTTTTTTTCTTCTTTTTTAATTGATAAATCAGGATTTAAACTTAAATTATAATTATCACTTAAATTAATTTTTTTCATTAAAATATTATAAGAAATATCAGAAGTAATTTCTAAAGAAAAATTGATATAATTATCTTTAAAAGAATAAATGAAATTTCCACTTTTTGAAGTATTAATAATTTCATTTTTAATAATTGAATTTGAGTAATTTAATTTATATGAAAAAAAATTGTTTTGTGATTCCTTTTTAACAAAATAAGAAATATAAAGAAATATTCCAGAATTCTTTTTATTATAATTTTCTTCAGAAATTAAAATAAAATTATCACTTGTAAGTTTATTATCATAATTAATTTTATTATAAGGATTGGTGTGATTTATTTTAATTATTTTTTCATCTTCTTTTGTAATAATAATTTTAGGCTTAATTATTTTTTCTGGAAAAGAAAAAATTAATAAATAATCATCTTCATTAAAAAATGTTTTTTGGTTATTATTATCAATTATTTTATTAAAAGGATAAGAAATATAATATTCTTTAATCTTTTTTTTTTCAAATATAATACAATTATCTTTTGGAATTATTATATAAGGAAATTTTCCAAAACTAAAAAAAGAACATACTTTAATATCTTTATTTTCATTATTTTCAAAAATTATTTTTAATTCTTTAAATTTAGAATCTTCTTTTAATATATTTATTATTAAATTTTTTTTATTTTCTATTTCATCAAAAGTATTGTTTAAATAATAATTACAAAATAAATTTTTATCTGAAATTCCTATTTTAAATTGAATTAAAGTATTATTTAATTTTAAATCATTATTCTCAAAAATAATATCATTTCCATTATAATTTTTAACGGGTTTAAAGCTTTTTCTCGTTAAAGAATTTTCATTTAAATTAAACTTATCATTTTGAATATTAACTTCAATTTTTTGTTTTCTTTCACTTAATAAAATAATTTCATAAAAAATTTCATTCTTTTCTTTTAAGCTACTACTTAAATTAAAAGAATACTTTTTTCCTTTTGTTAAATAAATAGAAAGTTTTTCTCCTTCTTTAATCTCATTAATATTTTGAATAGTAGAAGGATATAAATTTAAATAAGCTAAAATAGGAGAATTACAATCAATAAAAAAAGCTTCAATTTCATTTTTAAAAATATTAAATTTTTTTAAAGGGAAATTACTATTTAATTTTTTTTCTTTATATTTTAAATCTAAACTTGTATTAAAATTATTTGAATGATAAGCTTCTCCAATTCCATAAATATAATCAACAAAAGATATTTTTTCTTCTGAATTACTATATTTTCCAATATAATAATATTTATCATTTATACAATCATTAATTTCTATTTTGAAATTTTTTTCTGAATTTATATTTTCATTATTCATTAATATTTTAGTATGTTTATTATAAGTTTCCAATAAAAAATATAATTGTTGATGAGGAATTGAATTATGTAAAATTATATTTATTTCATCTATTTTTTTTTCTTTTAAAGCATTTATTTCAAAAAAGGAAAATTTTTTTATTTTATTTGATATTTGATTCATGTAATTTTCTTTATTAAATTCTCCTTCTATAATATTCATTGTTATATCATCATTTAACATAAATATTATTTTATTATCATCTTCAAAATTGGAAATATTCATTTTTAAAAAATAAGGATTTCTAAATAAAGAAATATTTTTTTCTAAAAAATTATTATTAATTTCATCAACATAACTTTTATAAAGAGAAAAAATTTGTTTTGAAATATTATAATAATTATTATTAATAGTAACTTTAAATAATATATTTTTATTTTTCTGATTGTTTTTAAAATAAACATAATAATTTTCATAATTAAATTTATCTTTAATGAATTCACAATCACTTTTCTCATTATTAGTAAATTCAAAATCAATTTCTTTTTCTATATTTGAAAATTGGCAAAAAACATTATCAAACATTTTAATATTATTATAGTTAAAAGTTAAAAGAAAGTTTCCAAATTGATTATTAATAACATTTGAATAAAAATAAAAATCTCCTGGAGAAATTATTAATTTAGTGTATTCAATTTTTTCATTTGAAATTTCTTCGAATTTACTTTTTAAAAATTCAAAACAAATTTCAAAATTAATTTCTTCATTTTCAGAAAGTAAATTAAAGTAAAATTCATAATTATTATTATTATCTATTTTAATATAATTATTAATAAATTTTTTCTTTTCTTCTATAATTTTATTTGTTTCTTTTTTGTTTCTTATATAATAATCAACTTCTATATTTTTTTTTGTGTTAAATTGATATTGTAAGAAATTAATTTCATTTTTATTATTTTTAAAATTAAAAATATGATTTCCTCCAAACAAAAATTTATAACATTTATTGTTAATTTCTTCAATATTAATTTCTTTTTGTTTAATATGTACAATAATAAAATCTTCAGCTTTTGAATTTAATGAGTTATAAATTATAAAATAAATTTCATTTGATTCACTTTCATAAAATCCATTCTTATTTTTATTTATGTCATTTCCTACTTTTAATTTTTTTTTCGCATTTTCATATTTTTTTTTTTCATCATCTTCTTTCATAATTTTATAGTCTTCATATATTAAAATTTTTAAAGAATGTATATTTGCTTTTAATAAAGAAAAATAGATTTTCTCACATTTTTGATTACATTTTAATATATATTTATTTGTGGTGTCTTTTTGTAATTTAAATTCTGTTATTTCAAAAGGAAATATATTTATCAAATCTTTTTCTTCATCATTTTCATTTTTAAATAGTTTTCTAATACATTTCATTCTATCAAAAACTAAAAAAAAAGAAAAAACCACCAAAATTCCTTTCATTTTTATAAAATATAATAATAAATTTTTATAAAATATAATAATAAATTTTTATAAAAAATAATAATAAATTAATAATAATTTTTGTTATTAAAGTTTAAAAGAAATTTAAAAAATAAATAATTAGTCTCTGAGTCTTTAATCCTTTTTTTTCAAATAAATTTATTTATTTAAAATTATATCATATAAAAAAATATAATATTTAAATAATCTTTTAAATTAATTATTTATTATTTTTTCCAAAAGTATCTGAAAAATTTATTCTTTTAACTTTTATATTCGGTGAATAATTATTATTATTATAAATATGATTATTTTTATTATCATTTAATAATTTATTTTTTCCCAAATTATTTTTTTTAATTATTATTCTATTTGTCGGAGATGCAGAATGAATTTTTCTTTTAATTTTTTTTTGAGGAATTAAATCATAAGCTTTAAGAATATTATCACATAAATTTTCTGTAAAAAATCTTTGTGGATTTGTAGTAAATTTATAACATAAATGTTTTTCCCGTTTAATTTTATTATTTGGAATTTTACTAATTAAATTTTTTTTATATTTTCTATTATAAATTTTCTTATTTCTGTTAACTACTATTTTTTTTATTTCATTATTATTATTATAATTATTATTAATATTATTTTCATTATTATTATTATCATTATTAATATTATTATTATTATTTTCATTATTATTAATATTATTATTATCACTATTATTATTGTTTTCACTTAGATTTTTATTTGAACTTTTATTATCATTAATAATATTAGATAAAGATTTAAAAGAACTTTTTTCATTTTCATCATCTCTATTATAAGATTCAATTTTTTGTTTACTTCCTCCTAAATGTATTGATTCTAATTCAAGAGGAGGAGAATTTAATATAATAGATTTAATTTTATTTGATTTTTTTAAATCCTTCATATAATCAACTGTTTTTGAAGGTGAAAAATTATTTTTATCTCCTCCTGATTCAAATATTGAATGTTTTTTCATTTGATCTTCATCATTAAATTGAATTATATTATTTTTTTCTTCAGAAAAAGTTAAATTTTTATTTGAATTTTCTTTTGAATTTTTTTCAGTATTATTATTTAGGTTTATTTCTTTAATATAAATATTATTATTATTAATACTATTATTGTTATTCATATTATTATTTAGTTCTTTATTATTATTAAATGATTCATTATAATAATCTTCTATTGCTTTTTGCTTTATTTCATCAAATATTTTTTCATTTTCTAAATCTGATTCTTCTTCTGTTATATTATTAAAAGTTTCTTTTTTTTCATTTATTTCTTTTATATTATTATTATAATTATCTTCTTCATCTTTAATATCTTCTGATAAATAAATATCATTTTCAGATCTATTCTTCTCATCATTACTTTTATTTAAAGGTTCATTAAAAAAATCATTAATTTTTCCTATATAAGATTCCTTATTTTTTCCTTTATTTAATTCTTTATTATTATGATAAATAATATTTTCTAAATAATTATCATTAATTTTGTTGTCATTTTCTTTATCAATAAAATTTTTATTTTCTTCATTAATTTTATCTCCGATTGAAATATCTTTATTTTCTTCGAAATTATTATTTTCATCATTAAGTAAATTTTTAATATAATCTGAATCATCTTTTTTATCTTCAAAATTATTATCATTATAAATATCATTAATATCAGAAATTATTTTATTTTTTTTATAATCTTGATTATTATTATTATAACTGTTTTCAAAATTAGAATCACTTATATTTTTAATAATATCTTCTTCAATAATATCACAATTATTTTTATCAAAAATATTATAATTTAAAGGATTAATATTTGGATTAATTTTCATTTTTATATTTTCTATTTTTTTCTTTTTTATAATTTCCTTTTCTCCGTCTTTAACAATAATAAAATTATCTTTTATTTCTTCTTCATCATTATCTTTTACTCTTTTTAATATATTTTCTTTACTTAATTTTCTTTCATAATTTCCTTGTTCCATTTCAAAACACTTTATATTTTTTTCTTTTTTTAAAGGACTTAAATTTAATTTTATTGAATTTGAAATTTCAATTATATTATTTTTTTTTTCTTTATTATTTATTATGTTTAATTCATTTGCTTTTTCTATTACTTTATTCTCTTCTATTAATGACAGTCCTATTCCTATTGATTTAGTTTTTGGAGTATCATTTATTTCATCTTTTTCTTCATTCTTATTATTTATATTATCGATATTATTATTTTTATTATTTATGTTTTCTTCGTTGTTAATATTTGGAATATAATAATTATTTGTTAATTTTTCTTCAAACTTATTTTCTAAATATTTATTATTTAAATCTTTTTCATAATTCTTATTTTTATTTGAAATATATTTATTATATTTATTTTCATTATTATTAGTTATTTCTTCATTAAAATGTTTAATTTTTTCATCACTAATATCCTCATTTAATATAATTTTACTATTTTCATTATTGTAATTAACTAAATTATCTTTATTTAAATTATTATAATTTTCATTATTAATATTTTCTTCCGTATTCTCAATAAGGTTATTTAATACATTTACTTCATTATCTTCATTTAAATCTTTATTTTGATTGTTTGAATTTTTTATTCCAGTAATTAAATTATCACTTTCATCTAAATTATCATTAAAATCTTCTTTATTATTGTTTTCATTTTTTAAAAAAGGAATATTAACTTTAGGTTGAAATCTTCTATTTTTAAATTTATTATTATTAAAATTACTATTATTATATAAATTATATATATCATCAATTTCTTCATTATAATCATTATTATTTTTATTATTATTATTATTATAATATTCATTATTATTTTCTTCTTCTATTTTATTCTTATTACATATTGAATTTATTGTTTTTTGAGTATAAGAATTTTCAATTGTGTTATTTTCTTGAATATATTTATAATATTTATTATTTGAATTTAATAAATTATAATATTCATTTTCTGTTATTTTAGGAGTATATTTTTCACTTTCATATTGAATTGTATTTATATTATCAAAATTTAGTTTATTTAAATAATTTTGATATAAATTATTATTTCCATTATTTTCACTTTCTCTTGTATATAAATTATTAATAATTATATTATCATTATTATTGTTTTCACTAGTATTATAATCTGTTTTTTTCTTATTAAAATTTTGAGGAGGTTTATTATTATTAATATTTTTTTTTCTTTATTTGATTGCTCATAAATTTCATTTTTATTAAAATCTATATTATAATTTGTTTGAATATTATTAGAAGAATAATTATAATTATGTAAATAATGATTTTGATAAGGATTACTAGAATAAAATTGCGGTTTATATTTTCTTCCAACAATATATTTTTCAAAATTATCGTTTTCACAAATATTTACAATATTAATATAATTTTTATTATTTTTATTATTATTTTGTTCAAAATGATTTGGATAAAGATTATAATTATTATTATTTAAGATATTTAAATGAGAAACATTTAAATCAGATAAGTTAATAAAATTATTCTTTTCATTAATTTTAGAATTTAAATAATTGTTTTCTTTTATATTTTTACTTAGATTGGAATAATAATTAGAAAAAGATAATAGTCTTTTTTTTGGAAGAACTTCTTCTTTAATAATATTATTTAATCTATCAATTTTATGATTTAATAAATCAAAACCCAATTTTAAATTTAATAATTCAGGTGAATTAATATTTTCTATTTTATTATTTTTTAATAAACATATAGAAGAATTTTTATTTTGATAAGATATATTATAATTATTTTTTATTTTTGAAATATAATTTTCTAAATTTGAAAAAGAAGAAGTTTTCTTAAATTTATTTTTATTATTTGATTGATTTATATTTGAATTTGAATAAGATTTATAATGTTTTGATGATTGAGAATATAATTGAAAAGGATTTTTTCTTAATAAATTTTCTTCCATTTTTTAAATTAGAATTTTTAAAAAATTTAAATTATTTAAATAAAAATTGAATTAATTTAAAATCCAAATTAATAAATTAACTTATATATTAATAATACATTCTATTTTTTTAAATTCCCCTCCAACATTTTTTTTTTTTTTCATAATTTTATTCTCCTTTTTTATATTCTTTTCCAAAAAGAAGAAAATATATTCTTTAAATCATCATTCATTTTTATTATTTATAATATCAATATTATTTCTCTAATCATTTAATTGATTACTTTACACAAGTTGAAATGAAAAATAAAAGTAAAATAATATTGATTTTATATTTACCATATATTAATAATTATTAAAAAAACAATAATTTTTTACTTCATAATTAAAATCCATACTAAAAATTAATTATTTTTATTTTTCAATAAAATTATAATAATTAAAATGAAGATCTCATAATTTTCTTCTTCATAATTTCATTCTTTTCATTCATATCTGCAAGTCCTAGAACAGTATATTGTAATGGAGTGAGAAATGGTTGTCATAGAGGTTGTACTCATATGGGTTATTCTGCTATGGCTGCTTGTAGAAGACAATGTGACACAGAATATAGGAATTGCTTAAGATATAGTGCTGAAGCTTAAATAATTTTAAATTTAAAAAAAATTTATTGTTTATTTTTTGTTTTCTTTTTTTATTTGTGTTTTTTAATTGTATTTTTAATCCACACCCAAAGATATTTTATCATAGGAATGAACCAGATGATCTTATATCCAATATCAAATACACAAAATATTACAAAAAATTCTCTGAAATTTACAAAGGATATTACACTATATCTATAGGTTATAGAAAAATTGCTGGAAATTTCTGTAAAGGAGGAGTTAATTTTGATCCTATTAAAATCTCTTGTCTTTATAATAAATTTTTATATGCTATTAGTTTTTTATATTTTAATTATTTTTGGAGTTTTTGGAGGAATTTATTATCTTTTTGTTAATTCAGGGATTATATTATGAAAGGATTAAAAAGTTTGAAACCTGATATTGTTATTATTGGGAAATTCCTCACAATTATTTAAATATTGATAATATTGATAAAGATAATACTCTTTTTGATAATAATGATGAAAATAATGAGAAAAAAGAAATTGTGTTAGTGGACAACATATTAATAATGTTAATATGGAAAGTAAAAATGATAAAAATGATGAACAGAAAAAACCGTCAAAAAATAAAAATTGAAGATTAATTTTTTAAAAATTAAATATAAAATATAATATAAATAATTTAGCAATTTTTTTAAAATTTGTTAATTAATCCTGTATTACTCATTTTACATTGAATATATGACAATAAATTAAAATATTCATTTAAATTTTAAAATTCTTTTGTATTTTTAAATTATTAAAATCTTTTTCCTAAATTTTCAAAATTTATTTTCAAATCACTATTAAAAAATTCATTTTTTTGATTATCAAAATTATCATATTTTCTTCTTATTTCATTAATAACTTCATTTGTGAATTTTGTTTCTAAATTATTATTTTCAAAATATTTTTAAAAATTTTATTTGATTCATCATTAATGCTATAATTTAAAATATGTAATATTCATTTAAATAAAATAAATCTTTATTATAATTTTTATACAAAAAGTTGGAATAGACATTATAACATTCTTCATTTGTTAAAAAAGAATATAAATCATTCATTAATTTAGGATTAAATAAATATGGAATTGATTTTGAATAACAAAATGATAAAATAATATGAAAAAATCCATTTATGAATAATCAAAAATATAAAACAACTAAAAAATAATGAGAGAATAAAATTTTTTAATTTTTATAATTGGAAAAATAAATCAATTTATTAAACTCCAAACCAAATAATTAAAAAAGAAATTAATTCAAATTTTATTTTTTGTTTATTATCATCAATAAAAAAGAAGAAGAAATAATGAAAAAAGCAGAAAATGATTTTCATTAACTAATGAAATAAATGAAATTGGTTTACTAATAAAAAAACACAAACTAAAATTAACAAAACAATTAAAAGACATTTTAACATTAATTTTACATAATAAATTTCTTGAAATAAATATCTTTTATCATAAAATAATTTAATATCTTCTCTTTCATCATTTTTTATTCCACAACATGTAATAATTCTTTGGCATCTCAAAAGAAATAATTATTATTGCTTGAAAAGGATAAAAGATAGATTTAAAAAATTTGATTTTGAATAATTTATTATTAAAAATCATGATAAATTATTAGTTAATAATAATATTGGAGTTCTAATTGATAAACGTGTGTAATTTTTACTTATTAATATCATTAAACAACAAAAGCCATTAATTAATATATTAAATATTAAAAGAATTATTTA